>JAESUZ010004779.1:0-173460 GCA_017311185.1 Proteles cristata cristata | reverse complement strand
AAACCCGAAATAGTTTCTTTAAAAAAAAATCAATAAAATTGAAAACCTCTAGGTAGTCTAACCAAGAAAATAAGGGAGAAGACATAAATTACTAATGTCAGAAATGAATCCATCATACTTGATCTCATGGACATTAAAAGGAAAATAAGGGAATCCTATGAACGACTTTATGCCCTTTATGCCCACAAATTTGATAACTTGAATTCAGTGGAACAATTCCTTGAAAGATATAAACTATCAACACATGTATTAGGAGAAATAGATCATCTGAACGGCTTGTGTCTCTTAAGAACATTGAATCAGGAGTTAATTAATGTTACCCACCAGGTCCAGATGTTTCACTGGTAGATTCTACCAGGCACTGGAAGCTATACCAATTCCGCACATTCCTGCCAGAAACAGGAAGCAGAGGAGATACTTCCTAACGCATTCTATGTGGTCAGCAGGACCTCAGTATCAAAACCGGCTGAAGTCATTCTAAGAAAGGAAAGGTAGGGACCAGTGTCTGTCACGAGCAGAGACACAAAATTCCTCAACAACATCCAGCAACGCATAAGAAGACGCGCCATGGGGGCGCCTGGGGGGCTCAGTCGGTTAAGCGTCCGACTCCAGCTCAGGTCCTGATCTCACAGTCTGTGAGTTCAAGCCCCGCGTCGGGCTCTGTGCTGACAGCTTGGAGCCTGGAGCTGCTTCTGATTCTCTCTCCCTCTCTCTCTGCCCCTCCCCTGTCCTCTCTCGCTCTCTCTCAAAATTAAATAAACATTAAAAAATTTTAAATAAAGAAGATGCCTCGTGACCACATGGGTCCTGGTCCAGGAGAGAATTCTGTTCCTTCCCAGAAACTCCTCACTGCCACGTGGACCCTTCGGAACTTCTGAAATGTGGGTCGTTGTCCGTCCATTTCCATCTAGCTGGTGTTGAGCCCCACGTTTTGTCCCGAGTTGAAATGGTTGCAACGGAGCTCCACGGAAGTGAGTCCGCTTGAGAAAAGCTGGAATTTGTGTTACACTAAGTGCACGTGTTTGAGTCAGGAGAGTTGGTATGAGTGACTGCATTTAGATTAGAGGGAACTGAGGAGAGATCAGGGGGGCTCCCTGGGGAAGGGGCACTGAGTTACTTCGAGGTCTGCATGTTGGACAGGAGATATGCAGGAAGTGTGTCAGAGGAAGCGTCTTGTGCCAAGGCCCTGGGGCACACCAGAGCATGGTGCCTCAGAAGTGAAGGAAGGCCAGGGAGGCTGGAGGGTGGAGGGGGACCCTGGGACCTCAGCCCCAGAACTGTGGGGAATAACGTCTGCTCGCCCCCCGGTCCGTGGCATCCCTTCCAGGGGCCCAGCAGGCGGACAGAAGGGAGAAGGAAAGGGAGGAAACTGATCAACGACAAAACAAGTCCGGTTTTCACGCACGGGGGGCCAGGCAGACGCGGGGCCTGACCGGAGCGGCGGCGAGGGGGTGCCGCGAACTGCAGTGTTTCAGGTCCGCTTAGGAATCAGCAGGCGGTGGGCGTCCCCACGGGGGCGGGGGCGAGGGGGAACCTCAGGAGAACCGCCGAGACTTACGGCTGGGACAGCGAGACGCAGGACGGGGTACGTGAGCCGCAGGCGTCGGGCACGGTGGTCTCGGCGCCAGGATGCCGGTGGTGTGGGGGGCGGCCTGGCGGAGCTGCGCCATCCCCATCCGGCTGGCGGGGAGCCAGATCGGGGGCTGGGCCTCACTGGGTCTGAGCTACACGGGAGCAGCCAAGGGGACAGCCAGGAGGGGCCACAGAAGCACCCGACTGGGGACCCCCCTGGGAAAGGACAGGGGCCCCAAGGGGCACCCTGGAGGCCCACGTGGCAGGCTTGCACACGAGGTTTGTGTGGAAGCGACAGCCGCGGTCGGGAGTGGAGGACACACTTGCCACAGAGCCCCCAGCTGGTCGCTCACCTCTCCGGGCACTGCTGGGAGCGGGGCACGCGCCCCTCGGGACCTGCCGCCATGGAGGCCAACCCTGTGTCGCCGAGGCCGGGGCGTCCGCACCCCTGCCTGGATGGGCTCGCCCACGCGAGGCCCTCTGCACCCCGCTCTGCGCAGGCCGGAGTCAGCAGAGCCCCGGCGCCCCTGCGCCTGCTGCGTGCAGCCAGCAGCCCCGAAGCATCTGCCCCACTTGCACGGTCCCTAGAACAAAGGGCTTCAGCTCCAACGGCCCCAACGGGGGGGTCTTCCTGGGCGCCCGGCACAGCCCCCCCACTTCACTCCAGCCCCCCGGGGGCCACTTCCGTGCTCCCTCTGCAGGGGCCACACTTAGGGCTGGTCTTGTGCACACACTTCCCTACCAGCTTGTTGTCTGCGGTTAGATAGACACACGCACAACACTGCAGACAGTACACACACACACACACACACACTTCATACAGTACACGCACACATATACACACACTGCATACAGTATCTATGTACACACATACTGCATACAGTACACACACACTGCGTATAGTACACGCACATACATACTGCATACGCACACATACACATACACTGCATACACACATATACACACTGCATACAGTACACATACACACACTACACACAGTACATACACACATTACATACAGCACACACCCTGCATATACACTACATACAGTACATACACATCACATATCCACACACTGCATACACACACACACCATGCCACACACACACACACACTCGTGAATGCAAGTTCACACATGCAGGGAATTTGCTCACCTTGCACACTGATGTAGAGCTTCTCACTCTGTGCAGAGCTCAGCACCTGCACAGAGGAGGGGCTGGGGGCGCGGCTGAATGACTCAGTGAGTGTGTGCCAGGCGGGCGTCACCCCGGCACGTGGAAGCTGGATGTGGGTCTGAGTTCTGGGTCGTAACCTGGCCCCGCCTGACAGGGACGGCGCTCTGACCTGAGACCGGGGCACAGGGCGCAGAGAAGGACGCCGCCAATCTGACACCCCCTCCCCACAGCACGGATGCCGCCAGGGGAACCGGCCGGCTCTGTCCCTCCCACGGGCACACGTCATCACCTCGTGGAGGGATTCCTCCGACAGGTCTCCCGAAACGCCAGGAACAGGTCCACCCCGAGGCTTCCTCCGATCCCTGTGACCGTGAGCGTTTGCAAAGGCCCTAAGTGCCCCCTCGGGAGGGACAAGTAGCTACGTGGTGGCACATTCAGGTCATAAACACGTTTATGAAGAGCCGAACCCGTGCCTCGTCAGTGAGGAAACAACACACGGGCTGCGTGGGGGGCAGTTCTGACCCCACAGGCGTGTTTCCGTCGTGGGAAAGCGCTGGGCCGGAGGGTCTGTCCCGCTCAGCCTCACTCCGCGGGGCTCCGGGCAGTTTTAGTTTAGTTTTTAGGTACAGAGGAAAGGTCCAGAAGGAAGTACACAGAAAAAAAAATACAGGAAAAAAAAAAGGAAAAGGTAATAATAATTTTAACTTGAGTGACTGGATTAGGATTATTTCCTTTTAACTCTTCTCTCTTCTGTATGGGGTGCACAGAAGACTCTTGGAGGCACAAATCCCTCTTCAAATGGAGGTGAAGTGCCCCAGAGCTGGCGGCCAGGCACTGAGAGCTCAGAGAGCGCGGACAGACGGGTGGGCCTGGGGCTGGGGCCCCCCAGAACCCTGCAGGCCCGGAGAGCCGACGTCCCTCCTCTCCAGACCAATCCGCTTGGACCCACTTCGTCCCTGTCTAGAGTGGACTGCAGCAGAGGCCAGCCTTGCCAGGTCCTGCGGCACCTTCCAGAACACGCCGCCCACTCGGCAGCTCGCGGGCTCACACGCTCTGCATTCCTTTGTCACTTTGAGCCAAAGAAGATTCCCTTCCCCGGATGTGGCTCTAATCGTGCTCCTTGAGGTTGGCTCAGCGCCAAGGACTCCCTCTTCAGGGTCACGAGTTCTGCCCGGCACCTCCCTCCGCAGCCTGAGGCCTCGCAGGCGGGACCCTCGCGGCCTCCCCAGTCCGCGGGGTGACAGGAGGCCCCGGGCACGGCTGCAGGTGCTGAGCTGGGGCTGCAGGGCGTCCCGGGCACAGGCGGCCCACCGAGCAGATGTTTTCGGTGCCCGTGCCTTCAGATGAGATTGCTGACACCGAGTCCCAAACCATTCTGCGCCCTCTGAGCTGCCAGCCTCGGGGAAAGACACCGTGGGCTATTTTTAAATGTGCGAGACAGGCCCTTCCTTTGAGGAGCCGCTGGTGGTCATCGGTGTGGAGCGTGCGTGCAGCTGGCGTCAGTGCCAACCCAGCGAAGGCCCCCACGGCCCCCGCAGGCTC
Source organism: Proteles cristata cristata (assembly GCA_017311185.1). Taxonomy (NCBI): domain Eukaryota; kingdom Metazoa; phylum Chordata; class Mammalia; order Carnivora; family Hyaenidae; genus Proteles; species Proteles cristata. The sequence goes on along the minus strand of JAESUZ010004779.1, from coordinate 169,171 downwards.
CTCCCCGCTGAGCTCTGGGAGACCCGGAGCCGGCCCCCACCACGCAGCCCGGGAGCACTCGCTCAGTGCCTGTCCGCGGAGACCCTCGCACGTGGCCCGTCCCCGGGTCCCCACCCGCATTTGGCCTATGGCCCCTGCAAGGCCTTCAAGGCCCCAGAGTTAGTGACTGGAGGCCCAGATGTCAACCACTGTCTCTGTCCGCTCCAGAGGTACGGGGCGGGGGCGGCGCCGGCCGGAGAGGAAGGGGTCCGAGCAGAGCCGGGACTTAGCTCGGGCTTCGGAGAGCGGGGCCGGGGTGCCGGACACAGCGGGAGGCCTCCCGCGAGCTGGGCGGGTGCAGCACCAGCTGGCTCGCCTCCCCTAGCCCTGCCCGCCCCCGCGAACCCGCGGGCCACCCCGTGTCCCCCTGAACCCAGGGAGGGACTTCTGGAGGCCTCAGGCCCCGGAGTCTCAGAGCAGACTCCCCCGGGAACTGCCGAAGGCCGTGCCATCACCCCGGCACGCCAGGATGCCCGCAGGCCCGCAGGAGAGTGCACCCACCCCAGCCACCTGCGGGGCCCCGCGGAGCTCAGGGCGGGAGGGGGTGATGGAGGAGCACCTCGGGGGGCGGCTCATGCTCCAGGTGTGATACCAAGTCAGAGGGAGTCAGGGACTGACGCACAGGACCTGGGATGCGGCGGGGCCGCGCCCCTGTGGGACAGGAGCACCCCCGCTCGGCCTCTGGGGCAGGGGGAGGGCAGTGCAGGGCCCGGCCCACATTCCCGGATTCTAGCTATTTGCTTGTATTTTTCCAAACAAGGCTCTGAATCGAGAAGAGCAGAAAACGCACGTATGTTAACCCCCCAGAGCGATGCCCGCGTAGCTTATTAATCATATTCACCTTACGTTTCTTAAACCCCTGACGAGAAAGATCCCAGAAGCTGTTTCTTGGGGTTCGCGGGACCCCAAGGCAGGGCACAGGCGCGGGGCGTGGACCGGGCGTGCGCGGAGCACATAGCAGGTGAGCCTGAAGTCTGCCACGCGGGGGCCGGACGGCGGGGAAGGTGGCCTCACGCGGCAGACAGGGACGTGTCTGGGACTGCGGGCCGTCTCACAGGCGCAGCTGCCTCGCAAGGAAGGTGCTGGCTCTCGGCCGGCGTCTCTCCTGGCCCACGGCTCTCTGACAGTCCCCGTGTGCGTGGCTCCGCAGCGGAGGAGGGGAGACAGGTGTTAGACAGGAAGAAAGGAGCCGTGTGTCCCCAGGGAGCCCGGGCCTGACCTGCCGGCCGGGGACGTGGGAGCAAGGCGCCCTGGGCCCGCCGGCCAGCGGCAGCCGTGGCGGAGAGACGGGGGCCCGGGGGCCAGGCAGGGAGCGAGGGGAAGACCCAGGCGCTCTGTCCCTGGGACGGGCCACGCCGCCCACACACGCGTCATGCAGGCTCATACCCCGCACTCCCAGCCGCGCTGGCCTCTGCCGCCTTCTCCTCGAGGACCAGAGCAGGTCCTGGGCACGTGCGGGCCACCCTCTCTGGGGGGCCAGGCTCCCGGCCTGGAAAAGCGGAAGCAAGCAGCCGTGCGAAGGTTGCCGGAAGAAGAGACAGATGTCAGAGTCCAGAAAGTAGCCGGAGGAGACCGGAGCCCCGGGGGTGCAGAACTGTCCTTGGGGGGTTCTGAGTTTGTCTTCCCTCCTGAGTGGTCTGTCCTGGATGCTCTGTTGTGGGTCAGAAGGCAGCACAGGGGTGCACCGGTGGGGGGGTTGTAAAGGACAGGGAGCGAGGGGGTGGACTCCCCTTGGATGAAGCCCCTAGGTCAGCCTCGCCGTCTGGCTATAGAAACCCGGCGGCTGGTCGGCACCCACCCCCGGCCGGCACCGGGGACAGAGCCGATGTCCTCAGGTGCCTCTGGACCCTCGTTGGGGCCCGTGCCTGGGACCTCCCCCCTGCCACCCCAGCTGCACCGGGAAAGAGCCCAGCTGCATCCCGGCTGCGAGGAGAGCGGGATGGACAGAGGCCCGGAGAGGGAGACCGAGCCCGGCTCTCGCTCCCTGTGCACCGAGAGCTTAGCCACAAGAGGCCGCGCCTCCTCCCGCCCCTCGGCCGCTCTGAGCTCCGGGCGCCTCCTGGAGATGAGATTCGCCAGCACAACCTCACAGGCGTCCTGTGCCAGGAAAACACACGAGGGCCCAGAACACAGTGGGTGCGCCCTGACTCCGCACCCTCGAGGTTCCCCGCGCCCTTACCCCAGCCAGGCCGTCCCCTCGGCAAGGAGCGGGCGGTCCGTTCGGCCAAGGGACCCCTAGAGATGCCAGGCAGAGCTGCGTGGAAGGGAGAGGCTGAGCCCACGGAGAGGGCAGCTCCCTCCCCGAGCCCTCACTCTGCATCCCCCACGAGCCGCCGCGGGGACGCTGGGTGCGTGCGGCCACCCACGTGTTCTCCCCGTGTCTCCTGGCGCCCGGCGGGGGCCCCTTGAGGGAGGCCAGTGGGGAGATGTCACAGACAGACAGGCCGCGGCCAGTCCCCGCCCAAAGGGAGCCCGTGGGGGACCCCCGGCCCGTGCACGGTGTGGCCTCTGTCCCCAGGTTCTGAGGCACTGTCTCCGGAAGAGAGAGGGGAGCCCCAGGCGCACGTACAGAGAACCCCCTTCCTGGCCGTCTGCGTTTAACGGACAGTCATTTCCTGAGAAACAGAGAGACGGCCCTGCCCATGGATTTCCACGGCTGAGGCTCAGGCAGCCCTTTTGTGGAGAAATGATTAAGAGCTCGTTTTCCATAAATTAGCACAAGAGAAAAACCCATAAAACTTGTCAGTAGGCTTCAGGATTGTGCTATTTTCAAAGAGTACACATTGGGGCGTGCTTGGAGCCATATGGTGTCCCAGGGCGTGGACGGCGGGCAGCCCACAGTCCCTCCCTCGGCCGGGCGGGCGCCACCTGACAGGGCCGGGGGTCAGCGGTTGGCTGCCCAGTGCGGCGTCCCTGGGGCGGCGGCCGGCTCCCCACGGCAACGGGGACAATTAACTGAGACAACCGTGCGGGCAGCAGGTGCATATCGTGACCTTTCTGGCTGCACCAGCCCCTGCGAGGGCAGCAGCTGGGAGCGCCCCCCAGAGTCGGGGGACAGACACAGACGGGGCCACTGCCAGGGGTCACCTGAGACCCGCCAGCTTCCCACCATCCCTGCGTCTGCAGCCACCGAGGCCAAGCGGGTGCCCCTCGAGAGGGTGCAGGCTGCTGCTCCCTGGGCGCACCATCCGCGTGGCTCGCACAGCAAACCGCTGAGGCTGGGGATGCCATTTCCGTGTTGTGGGCAATCTGGGGGGCTCAGAGAGGTTAGGACACCCGCCCGGGGCCACACAGCGGGCAGGTGGTGGCAGCGCGGTCCCAGAGCAGGCATTCCAGCAGGCCAGCCTGCGTGTGCACTGCCTCACTCTCTGCTGGCCTGCCCGCTCCTGCCTGCGCAGGGGGCAGCCCGCGTCTCACAGCCCCCTCGGGCGCCTCCAGAGCTTCTCGCTCACCAACACGGGCTCTCGGCAGAGGAACGCAGGACGGGGGGAGGAAGGCCACTCGCTGTGCGGCACTGGGTGCCCAAGGACTGTGGCCAGACTGCTGTGTCCCCGCCCTCAGTCCAGGAGGAGGCCTGGGAGGAGGGGGAGGAGGGGGAGGAGAGTGGAAGGAGAGAGAGGGAGGGAGGAGGAGGGAGGGAGGGGAGAGAGGAGGGAGGGAGGAGGGAGGAGGAGGGAGCGGGAGGGAGGGGGGAGGGGGAGGGAGGGGGAGGGGAGGGAGAGCAAGGGAGGAAGGAGGGGGAGGGAGCGGAGGAGGGAGGGGGACGCAGTGGGAGGAGGGAGGGCAGGGGAGGGGAGAGCTGGCTCCGGAGAGCAATGCCCCCCACGCCCCTCCTGGAGCCCTGGTCCTCAGCCCCTGCTGCCCCAGCCAGCCCCGGACCCCCTGAGGCCCCCAGCCCGTCGGTGCGTCGTTCACCTGTCCACCTTCTGCGGGTCTCGGGCATCCTGCCTCGCCCCTGCCCGGGCCCGCGCTGCCCACGGAGGGGAGCGAGCCTGCGGGCGGGCAGAGGCGGGTGGCGGGTGTCAGAGACCCCGGTGCCGGGCACCTGCCCGCCCCTGCGTGTCTGCTGAAGGAATGAGCAATCCCGCATGAGAACCTGACAGCGGAATTTGAAATGATGTTTCCTCACAAATGAATTCTAAAATAAACACTGGAGCCTGCGAGCGCTTCCTGCGCCCTGCTCCTCCGTGCAGCCCGACTCACTGACGATCTTGTCGGTTATAAATTGCAGCCTGCATTCCTCATATCAAAATGCACAGCTAGTGATATTTAACTCTAAAGAAATATATCCTCCGGCAATGAATACAGTCAGAAATTACTCACTGGATTTAACCAAGGAGAGAACGATGCCATATAGATGTACTGCATAAATTCAGAAATGTGGGACAATGGCCGTCATTTATTAACATTTTACCTCCTCCTGGAGATGTTTGACCTTGCTTCAGCGGTTTTATTAGGAGCAAAGGCTCCGGGTGCTCCGCTCCCCCTTTCCTAGAGCGGCCTCAGCTCCTCAAAGCACTAAACACCACTCTGGCTGTCACTCTCCTGATGTTTTCTTTAACCTGGAAGAGGGGTGCATGGGGGGTGCGGAAAGGTCCCCCCCCGAAGAGCTGCCTTTGGAGCACAGGGAAATTCAGGTCATTTACACATGCTTCAGTTCATAAAGGGAAACGAAAGCAATTTAATTGTGAGGGGCTGAGGTTTCCGCAGGAGCCCGGGACTCGGGAGGATTGCACATTGGAGGGAAGTGGGGGCCCCGCACCTGGCGGGCGAAGCCAGATTAAATCCATTCGTTCCTGCCAGGGCCACGCACTGAACACCAGCTGGTGCCGTGCGCAGGGCGCAAGACCATCCCACGCGGGGGGACAGAGGTGGTTCCTGGCCTCAGGGCGATGACAGTCGAGGGCAGCAGTGGCTGGGAGGTAAACACGCATTAAAGGGGGGTGCAAGGTGCCCCGGTGGGGACGGGGGCCCCCCCCGCACTGTCCATCTCTCACCCTCCTCCTGCCTCACTCCCCAAAGGTCCTCTCCGCCCGAATCCCCCCAGCTGTGCACAAGCCTGTGGGGCGTGGGGGGCAGCCTGGGGGGGAGGGGACCTGGCTGAGACCACCGTCCCCCCTCCTCCTGCAACGCGCTGAGATGAAGACAGAGAGTGCACTCGGCCACTGTGGCCTTTCACCCACGCCCCAACGTCCGGAGCTCGGAGCACAACGGCTTGTCGGGCACATACCGCGTGCCCAGCAGGCACCAACCACCCCACTCCCCTGCCCCAGACGCGCTGTGGAGGGCGGGGGGGCGGGCGGCAAATCCATCTCTCCTGTTTCTACTCAGAGTGACGACGTCGGTTTTGCAAATAGGATGCTCCTTTCTCATAAAGACATGAAGCAATTCCAAAAACACAGAGAAAAAAACAGCCAATCGCCCCCAATGCCATCACCCGGAAGCGACAGCAGAATGTGGAAAAGACCCCAGATGGCCCTCGAGAGAGAGACAGAGAGTTACAGAGACGGCAGAGACAGCAGAGAGGGACAGCAGCGCAAAGTGAGGTATGGCGCTGATGGTATTTGCTGCGAGATTTCGATTTAATTTTACCCCCATTAAAACGACAAAAGGGAAGAGAAGAGGAATGGTGAGAATTCCACGCTTAGCTTTTCCTCCACCACCAGCATCACTATTCTCCATTACCTCCAAGAAGAAGGAAAATAATCGCGTTAAACCGTTAGGCTGACGTCATTACTTTTCCTACTCACATTCTCATTTTAGCTGTGCCTGCGGCAGCTCCCAGGGGAAGGAGCACATTGCGGCCACCCCACCCTCACCTCCAGCTTTCCTGATCTTCTCTCAATCCTGTCTGTCATTCTTCTCTGTCAAGGGTTACAGAGGTCAAGTTTGTCCTAAGACAATAGTTCGTGTAGTATTTTTCACTTTGTCTTAATTTTTTTTAAAATATTTTATTTATTTCTAGGAGAGAGAGAGAGAGAGAGAGACAGCGTGAGCAGGGGAGGGTCAGAGAGAGAGGGAGTCACAGACTGAAACAGGCTCCAGGCTCTGAGCTGGCAGTCAGCACAGAGCCCGACGCGGGGCTCGAACCCACAAACCGCGAGATCATGATCTAAGCGAAAGTCGGACGCTTAACCGACTAAGCCACCCAGGCGCCCCACTTTGTCTTAATTTTTAAAAGGCTCCATGTTCACTGCCCGTCTCGGCCCCCCCCACCCCCACACCGCCAGCTCCCGTGTCTCCCTAACCGAGTTATGTATCTCGATGCCTGGCAGGTGCTGTGTCTGTGTGGCTTGTCCCAGGGCTGAACCCTCCAGGCTCCGGTGCCAGGGAAGGTCTGTGGGTTGACGGGACACTGAGAGGCAGTTTAGCTGGATATAAAATATCTGCTCGATGCATCTTTCCCCAAATATCATGGACAAAGGATATTTTCAACTTTTAATGTTTCTGGGCCCTGCTCCTGGGCTCTCGGGAAAGCTATGCTGTAACTTTTACTGAGGTCAAAATGGCTCAATGAAACCTCAAAGCACCGGCTCCATTTCTGCCCCTCACACACATGCGTGTCTGTTTTGTTAAAGAAAATAACAGAAAAGGAGCGTTCTGATCACAGAACATGCAAAAGGAACGACTTCTTTAGTTCTTACTGGACTAAAGTCATTCCACCCTGCATATACTAGAAACTCAGTATAAAGTCTCCAACTTCCTCTCTAATAATCTGTGGCTTTTTATGTAAAACTGCGTATAAACTTCACCAAATATTCCCTACCTGGAGAACACTCCTCTTTGTAAAGATTGTGTATCAAAGCAGCTGTCCTGTTTTGGGCTCAAATAAAATTCTCCCCTTTTTTAGGAATTCTGAAGGGTTTGTTCATTCTGTGTCAATATGACCGATATTCATTCTTCTGAATTAATACTGTGCCAAATTGGGTGCCTTCATTTTTCATATTTTAATTTGCCCAGATCCTGTATTTTTCTCAAGAAACCCTCCCTGGTGACCTGTTCCCTATGTTCTTTCATGCTTGAGAATGTCTGGCTCTCAAATTTATATTTCAGGAAAAAAATACATATAAAATTCTATATTTAAATGACACTCACAGTGAATCCCTTGAAAATGCTGCTTGGGCCCGGGCGGGACACGGACCCGACACCTGCCCCTGTGGATTCTGTGCCTGAGTTTCATGCTTCATGTGCCTACCGCCTCCACATCCGGAGAATTATTTTGTTATCTGTAAAGTCCAACAGCCTAGTCAAAATTCATCTGGAGCCATTTCTGTGTCAGATTTTGGGACGTCCTCAGCTCACCCCCTTCTGGGAGGTTCTGTGTTGCCCAGTGCCGCCTTCACCCCCCCGCCCCTCCCCCTGCCTCTATTACAGCAGCCGTGTGCCCCCATGGCCGTCGCCGCGTCACCGACCGCCTCATTGTCCTGCAGTTTCCCCGTGTGTCGCCATGACGATCTCGAGCTCCTTCCTTCCGCCGCTCATTCCAGGGAGGCCAGATTCACCCTGGCCTTGTCACTGCTGCTTCATCTGCCTGGGCTCTGCGTGGCGTGTCTTCCTCGGTGCCCTCCGCCTTCCCCCCTCACTGCAGCCTCACTGCTTGCTCTCTTTCTTCTTGGGTATGTTTTCCTGAATTACCGCTGAGTACACCCCTCACAAAGGCCCTCATGGGGCAGATCTGAAGGACTGTCCTCGGCCCTCCGGGGCCGCGGGGCTGCCAATCCAGGCCTTCTGCAGGGACTCCACGTGCTCCTCCACGCCTCTCCCTCCTCCCCCTCCTCCCCCGTCCTCCTGCCGTTCAGGCAGGGAGGGACTCCTCTCCATTCGTCTTCCCATCTCTAGAGAAATTGTCTTCCCTTGAGTTCCTCTGTGGCCTCTGGCTGCCAGGCCAGCTCAGCCAAAACTCCCTCTGGGCTGGTGTTTGTGGCCCCGTCACACGGGGCCCTGCCTCCCATGGGCCCAGCGCTGTCCTCAGGCTAAGGTCACTGCCTCCATCCAGACATTGGGGGCCTGACGTTCCCTGCCCACCATCATTTTACGAGCAAAGCATTAAGGTAAAAACAGCTGTTCCAACGATCCACGGAGAACCCCTCCCCCACCTCCCTGCACGAGGCGAGGACTCCCTCCAAGCTCCTACCCCAGGCTTCTCACCACGCGCACTCTTGTCTGTGATTGTCACACCGCCTGACGTCGTACATTTGGATTTGGTCGGTTATGAGTTATGGCCTCCCCCATCTGGCGGCACCCCTGAGGCCAAGCCTTTGGTCTCTGTACCCACCACGGGGAGCAGACGTCAGACCCCTGAGTGAGGACATCTCAAGCACCACGTCCGGCATCGAGCGAGGTGGGGACCCCGGAAGCTGCCCGAGGCGCCCATGCCTGGCAGGGCTCCAGAGAGGAGACCCTGAGGCAGAGTGGCGGGCGGGCCAGAGGCGTGGGGGTAGCTAGTGGCAGTGAGGCAAGAGCCGCGAGAAGACGATTTGAGCGGGAGAGTCCCAGGGCCGACACAGACTGGGCAGTCCCAGCTCACCCGCGGGGTCCCGGGGGCTCCTGGGGGTCACACAGGCAGAAGGCCAGGCTGCAGCCCCCGTGCCGCCTCCGGGCTGAGGCAGATCCTGACAATGCTGCCGCAGGAGGTGGGACGCAGCCTCACTCCCTGAGGACGTGCAGAAAGCCCTTCCAGAAGGGGCTCCGAGTGGTGCTCGCCCACGGCTGCCCCTCGCTGCCCACCGGCTGAGCATGCCTGTGCAGGCGTCTCCCCACAGACAGGCTGTGGGTAGAATCACTGCAAACAGGCAGGCACCTTCGGGACCTCCAGGCCAGCTCGGGACCCCAGCCCCAGGCTGCACTCTGCCCCCCCTGAGACTGCTCCTCGAAGCCATCGGGCATCAAGAGAGCAAGCCAGGGCAGGCAGCCCCGGCCCCTGGCCCCTGGTGTCCCCTGGCGGTCTGATGTGGCCCTCAGCACGCTGCCTGGTGAGCTGGGGCTCCAGTCCTCTGAGGTTCCCCCGGGCCCTTTACTAAGGGATCTGAAAGCCCTGGGGCTTGCACCTAACCAGCCACACAGAGCCTGAACCTCCATCCTGATGCGTGGGAGGAACTTTCCAGACTTGGAGTCTTGTGATGGCCCATAGCCGTGTCCCCTGGGAAGGAAATAGTGCCCCAAACAGCAAGGACACCTCCCCCAGGGGGGCCAGCGGCTGCCTGGAGATGGTGACTGGCCCCCGGCCCTTGCTCCCAGCCCGTGCCAGGGTGAGGTTCGTCTTAGATGAGACGGTGTAATAAACTGATTCCTCTATCATCCCCGAGGCAGCTAATAAATTCTGCAGAAGGAGCAACGGCCTTGAAATTGGAGAGGAGCAGGCAGGGAGGAGGGACCTGAAGGGGTGAAGACCCCCGTGGAATACGGAAACAGTGCGATGCGAATCGATGCCTCCCTATTTAAATAAAACATGACCATCTTGTGCCGCGGTCCCAGAGCTCCCAGTTGAGAGAGGAGACGCCAGCGCAGCACGCGCTCACCCTTCCCCCGGTCGGTGGGGACGGGTGAGCAGACTGCGGGCTCCACCCTGCGCCCTGCCTCCAGCCGTCCCCACCAGCACTTCCCTCCCCAGGCCCCCCAGGGACCTTGGCAAACTGGCCATGCACCCCAGTGTGCTTCTGGGCACGGAAACCAGATCCTGCCCTCCAGGGGCAGAATCCGAAGCTGGCTTTGATGAGCAGGCCGTGGGGATGGGGTCAGGCCGTTCAGCTGTCCTGTGGTGTCCCCGTCAGGGGGCCTCCACCTCCAGCCTGTATTCAGCTCTGACGACTTCTCTCCCCCCGAAGCAGAAGGGACCTCAAAGCTGGGTGTGCCCCGGGGGTGGGGGGAGGAGCTCCCAGCTCTGGTCCTGGTCATGCACCGGGTCCTCTCAGCAGGGGGTGGGAGGGGCCCGGGCTTGTCGATCACGTCTTTGTGAAATGGGGTCTGGAAAGTGTGTCACAGGGCGACACTGGAGCAGGCCTGACCCCACCCCACAGTGCCCCACTGACCCCAACAATTTTCCAGGAAATAAAAATGTAAAGGAAAGTATCACAGGAGATGGGCCCGTGCTTGTGCAGAGAACAGCTGAATAAATCCTCAGCCCCAAAAGCTTTGCTGCCCTAGGCCTCAAGGGCTCCAGAAGGTCCGTGTGCAGTGGGGGTGTGGTCGGTGTGCGGTGGGGGTGTGGTCGGTGTGCGGTCCGGTGTGCGGTGGGGGTGTGGTCGGTGTGCGGTGGGGGTGTGGTCCGTGTGCGGTGGTGGTGTGGTCAGTGTGCAGGGAGAGGTATGGTCAGTATGCGGTGGGGGTGTGGTCGGTGTGCGGTGGGGGTGTGGTCGGTGCGCAGTGGGGTGTGGTCGGTGTGCAGTGGGGTGTGGTCCGTGTGCAGTGGGGGTGTGGTCGTGTGCGGTGGGGGTGTGGTCGGTGTGCGGTGGGGGTGTGGTCAGTGTGAGGTGGGGGTGTGGTCGGTGTGCGGTGGGAGTGTGGTCGGTGTGAAGTGGGGGTGTGGTCAGTATGCGGTGGGAGGTGTGGTCCGTGTGCGGTGGGGGTGTGGTCGGTGTGCAGGAGAGGTATGGTCGGTGTGCAGTGGGGTGTGGTCGGTGTGCGGTGGGGAGTGTGGTCAGTGTGCGGTGGGGTGTGGTCCGTGTGCGGTAGGGTGTGGTCAGTGTGCAGGGAGAGGTATGGTCAGTGTGCGGTGGGGTGTGGTCGGTGTGCGGTGGGGTGTGGTCGGTGTGCGGTGGGGGTGTGGTCGGTGTGCAGTGGGGGTGTGGTCGGTGTGCAGGTGGGGGTGTGATCGGTGTGCGGTGGGAGTGTGGTCAGTGTGCAGTGGGGTGTGGTCAGTGTGCGGTGGGGGGGTGGTCACAGCAGTGAAGGTCCACAGGGTAAATGACTTCCTGTTCTTGCCCTGACTTCCGGCCAGCCATCTGCCCCTCCCACAGCTCCCCTCCCAGCCCCCCTAACTTGGGCCATGTCACTACGTGGATTGTGGTCACGTGGTTTCCACCCAGGACACCTCCCTCCACCCCTGCAACCCCTATGCTGCCCCCATTGGAGGCGGGAGCCCTTGAAGGTCTGGGTCTGAGTCTTGGCGTCACTGGCCATTCCCACAACCTGGGCAGGACACTGCCCTTCCCTGGACCCCGGGGTCCTGGGCCCTGAGACTCAGAGGAAACCCCTGAGGGCTTCCCTGCTCCCCGGAACACGGTCCCGTCCTCTGCGAGCTCCTCCCAGGTCATTCTGTGCACGTCTGCCCTGCGTGGCCTCGCCTCCACATGCCCACAGCCCCTGACACGGGTCTTGCACACAGCAGGGGCTGGCGTCTTAATGAGACAATAGACAACCACGACGTGGCAAGTGAGTGGGGGGCTTCCAAAGTCCTCCACTGCGGCAGCACTTTGTGGCTCACTGGGTCCACAGCGTGTCGGCTCCATGGCTGGCTGGACAGATGGATGAATGAACTGGTGAGCAGTTGAACATGAGTGAGTGAGTGAGTGAGTGAATGAACGAATGAATGAATGAACTGGCTTCCTCTGGGGATAAACAAGAGAAAATTAGTCTGTTCAGCAGCCGGTTATAGCTGCTGAAGGACAGAGGGAGGGAGGGAAGGAGGGGGAGGGTGATGGAAGAAGGAAGGAGACAGGGAGGAAGAGGGGAGGGACTCTGCCCAGGTCTCTCCAGGCCCATCCCACCGTCCCAGAAGCGGGACAGCAAGTGGCACCCAGCAGACAAGCCTCTCCCAGCAGGTGCAGAGTGACAGGGTGTCCCAGGCGCCAGGGCCCGCGGGTCACAGGGAAGAGGCCGCGGGGCCCAGGGAGCCGCCCGGGTGCCCTTGCTCTGGGCCCCCCGCACCGCGCCCCGCCCGAGCAGTACAGCCTTCCCCAGCCTGCTGCCCGGTAATGGCCCGTGAAGGCAACTAAGCAACTCAACGTGAAGCAAATGACAAAATCTGGAGGAAAACCCACCTTCCCGGTGCCCACCGAGGCGGCGCTCTCCGTGGGAGCAGATGCAAGAGCGAAGTGTTTGTGGATTCCAACCACCATCTGGCCACGGTGACGGCCATCTGACAGCACGTTAGCATTGTTTTCCTAGCATCATTAAAGACGTGTTATTTATTAGACGTGCGCCGTTTCTGGGTCCGACACGGAGCCCTTCAGACACGCCAGGCGGCTCTCTCTGGGGACCCGTGATTGCCGGCGTCCTCGCCTCCTCAGCTGTGCTCCCGGGGCCTCTCTGGCCCCTCTGCGCTCTGCTCGAGCTCTCCCTCCAAATCGAGCTCTCCCTTCCTCTTCTGGGCTCGGCAGCCTTGGGTCGTGCGAGGAAAGTCCCCATTCAGCATAGATTCTCACTCGTCACGTTTAACTCCAAAAACTTCTAGAAGATTCCAAGTTTTATTCTACTCTTAACAGTCTTTCTGCCAAGTGAATCCCTGTCTTTTTTACTTTAAGTTTTCTTGGGTGGGAAAAATTTTTATGTAAGTCACAGCTATCTGGGTCTCGGGCTCAGACCACCCTAGGGCAATGACATGAGCTGTGTCCTGGCCTCAACTGACCACTTCCGGGGGCCGGGGGGGGGGGGAGTGACTTCAAAAACAGAAAAGTGTGTGTCACAAAGGGGCTAAAGGCATTTGAGAGATTCCCCAGACCATCAGCCCTGGACTCCCATGAAAGAAGAAAGAGATTGTGTTCTTTTTTTATTTAAAAAAATTTTTTTTAATGTTTACTTATTTTTGAGACAGAACAAGAGAGTGCAGGCAGGGGAGAGACAGAGAGAGAGACGGAGACACAGAATCTGAAGCAAATTCCAGGCTCTGAGCTGTCAGCACAGAGCCCGACGCAGGGCTTTACCCACGAACCCTGAGATCATGACCTGAGCTGAAGTCGGACGCTTAACTGACTGAGGCCCCCAGATGCTCCAAGGGACTATGTTCTTCATAAGAAAACTATTGAAAAATAAAAGATGCATTTATTTCCCTAATGGCCACTGAGACCATACTTTCAAATGGTGAGGTCTCACATAAAGAATGTCTCTCTCGGCTGCACGATTGCAGGAATAGACGTGGCCTGCGTGTGGCCTCCATGTGGCCTGCGTGTGGCCTGCGGCGGCGTCTAGGACATGTGTGGAGTGTGCAGACGGGAGCCGCCCACCCTCCGGGGCGGCTCCGCACAGAAGCCGGCGCTGCTGACCTGAGTGGCAGGAAGAAGTTGCCGCGTCAACCACGGCTGAACACGGGGCTGGCATCCCAGGTGCATTTTGTAGGTGTCGTTATGGCTTTTCTGTTTTTGTTGACCTAAAATATAAAAACTTACATTTTGTCGTGCAACCCTCGCCACCATCTGAACGCAGGACTTCGTCATCTTCCTGAACTGAGACCCCGTCCCCAGTAGACACGGTCCCCCAGCGCCGTGGCCACCTCCCGCTCTCTGTCTGCCGAGTCGGAGGCCTCTGCACGGCCCGCGTGAATGCACTGGCACCGTACGGGTCCTTCCGTGCCTGGCTGACTCCACTTGGCGGATGTCCTTAAGGCTCCTCCGTGGTGTCGCCCGTGGCGGAACTCCCTCCCCTCGGACGGCTGAATACGCTGCCACTGTCTGGACGGACCATTTTGTGCATCCCTTCCCCCATCGACGGGGCACTTGGCTGCTCCGCCTCGGCTCTCGTGGAGAGCTCTGCTGTGAAGGCGGGTGTGCAAGCATCCCCGAGTCCGCGCTCTCAGCTCTCCAGAGTGAGCCCCGGGAGTGCAGTGTCTGGTTCACGAGGAGGTAGTTCTAGGTGGAGCCGCACTGCTGTGTGCCGCCCGCCGCCCGAGGGTGCGGTTCCGTCAGCGACGCTCGGGGTCCGGTCTCCCGGGATGTGCCATGCTGTGGCCCGGCTGCCAGGGCCCAGGAGCACAGCAGTGGTCCTCCCACCCACGAGGAGGAGCACAGCCCAGAGCACCGGGCGACAGGCTCTGGGGGGCGCCTCCAGCCCAAATGGGGCACCGCCCGCTGCGCTCACAGCCCTGGCCGTCAGGTCAAGCCCTGCGCCCTCTCAACCCTGGGGCTGCGCCCCGAGCCCCAGGTGCTCGCTCCGCACTCGGCGCACCTGCTATCGTCACCCCCTCCCTGCACGGGCCAGGCTCATCTAACTCCAAGACTTGCCCCCCTTTGCCGCGTCCGCGCCACTGCCCCAGCGCCCGACTGGAGAGGCAGAACCCCCGGCGCCTGTGCCCGCTGTCACCCCAGCTCAGCCAGCCCAGGAGGCGAGGCCAAGTGCAGACCCCCAGGCTGCCCAGCTTCTCACTGTCCCCTGCGGCTCTGCTGACCCGACTCCTGGCGGGAACCACGTGCGTGTCTCCACATGGTCTGCCTGCGTGGAGCAGACGTGACGCCCGCCTGGCTGATTGGGCTTTGTCCCCGTTTCCGGTCCATCCATCCTCTGCGCCCAGCATCCTGTAGGCTGCGTTTCACTGACTAATTGGCAGGAGCTAACGGGCCGGAGAACAGGCGGCCGGAAGCCAGAGACTGGTCTGGCCTCCGGTAGCCCCACCCCCAATCCCTTCACCAAGCCCTGCAGAGCCCCCATTCTGGCAGCTTCCATATTGTCTGAGCTCCTGGTCCAAATGGCCCAGCAGACAGCTTCCCCTGCAGCATGAGCTGGGGCACATTGCAGGCACGGCGCCCTTGGACGGGGAAGCGGAGCAGGTGGCCAGGGCGGTTGGGGGGGAGGGACAGGCTGTCAGTGGACCAGGGAGGTGGTCCTGGGCTGGCCTCGGCAGGCCGGTGCTCCCCCCCATCGTGAGCGGCAGGGCAGGCCAGCCTTCGGCCCGTCTCTGAGCTCCCCGGCCAGGCGGGGCCCTGCTGACCCGGGCACTGGGCAGGGAAAGGGTCCAGGGCCGGAGGCTGGCCCACCCTCTGCGGGGAGTCCAGATCCGGCTCTCATCAGAGATTATTGATGATCTGAGTGGGTTTCGACCACCAGTCAATCGAGCAGGACAAGCGGATTCACGCCCAGCGTGTGGCAGGAGACAGAGCGGGGACAGCTGGGCAGGAAGCCGCACACCCGCGCTGGCCTGCAGCCACCAAGCGCAGAGGGTACAGTGGTGACCAGGTGCCCCTGGCTCAAGGCCAATCGGAAGGGCCTTCAGAAGGCCCCGCGCCCCCCTCCCTGCCCACGTCAGGCCTTGATGGCCGGTGAGAATGTTTCAAGGGGGAGAGAAGGGCTCAGTCTGCGGAGGGGTGGAGGGTGCGGGCGGCTCTGTTGAGAGCAGGGGCTCAGAACTGTGCCCAGCTCACGACCAGGCTCTCCTCGGTGGAGGGACCCAACTGCTAGCCCATGAGGGCAAGGACAGGGTGCAGCCTGGGCACCAGGCCCCAGCACACAAGCAGGCCCCCCACAGGCCAATGGGAGGCGACCCCGGGGGAAGCCTCTTTGCCACCCCTACACCGTTCCAAGGCCCCTCTGTGGACCCAAGTTCCTGGGGGGGCGGGGAGAGAGGCACCCAGGTCAGGGGAGGTGGTTGTGGTGAATTTTGTGTGTCAGCCTGGCTGGGCCACGGGGCCCAGATGTTTGGTCAAATCTTACTTTGGGCATTTCTGGGAGGTGTGTTTTTGGATGCATTTAGCATTTAAATCAGTGGATTTCCATACAGCAAGTTGGCCTCCCTAGTATGGGTGGGCCCCATCTCATCAGGTGAAGGCTTGAATAGAAAGAAGACTGGCCTCCGCAAGTAAGAGAGAATTGTGCCAGCAAAGGCCCTCAGGCTCAGACAGACTCAACCTCAGCTCCTCCCTGGGACCCCCCCCTCCACACCCTGAGGATGTCCACCCTCCCCCAGGCTCCGTAATCTCATGAGCCACTGCTTACAGTAAATATTCCTCTGTGTGTGTATGCGTATGTGTGTGTAGTGCACCGTGTGTGTATCTGTGAGTGCACGTGTAGAGCACTGTGCATGTATGTGTGTGTGTACTGAATTGTGTGTGTATGTGTGAGTGTGTGGGTGTGCTGTGTATGTACACATGAGTGTCTGTATGCTGTGTGCACAAGTGTGCCTGTGATGTGTTGTGTGTATGAAGTGTGCTGTGTAAGTGTGCTGTGTGTATACATGAGTGTGTATTTATGTGCTGTGTGCACAAGTGTGCATGTGATATGCTGTGTGCATGAAGAGCACTGTGTGTATACATAAGTGTGTGTGTTGTACGTGTATGTAGTGTGCTGTGTGTGTACGTGAACGTGCCTGTGTTGCGCCGTGTGTGCATGAGTGTGTGTGTGCTGTCCGTGTATGTAGTGTGCTGTGTGTGTGTGAGAGCATATGTGCTGTGTGTGTACGTGAGTGTGTGTGTGCTGTCGATGTATGTAGTGTGCTGTGTGTGTACGTGAGTGTGTGTGTGCTGTCGATGTATGTAGTGTGCTGTGTGTGTACGTGAGCGTGTGTGCTGTGTGTGTGCACGTGAGTGTGCCTGTGGAGCGCTGTGTGTGCACAGAAGCCGTGTTGAGCCCCGACGGCCGCCGGGGTCGTGCTCCCACGGGTGGGCGGGGCTTCACGCGGGGTCAACGCAGGAGGGACCGGGTGGCCGGGCAGAGGCCGTCTCTCCGTGGCTGCGGGGGCAGGACCCCGGGGGTGCGGGGCGCCTGGCCGTCCCGGCACAGGCACAAAGGCGGGCAGGCGGACGGGAGGCCGGGGCAGCGCTGGGGTCGTGGGCCGGCCACGTGGCAGGGACTCAGACGCCCCCGGGGCTCGCGCTCTGCCCCCCGCGGCCCTGCGCCCTGATGAGCTACTGAACCCTCCTCGCCTCCATTTCTCCGCGTGTCGAGTGAGGCTGCCGGGGTGTCCCGAGGCCTGAGGGTGATCGCGTGGCCGCGCTCGGAAGCTGTGAGCTGCCCCCTCTGAGTGTCAGACAATATTATTTTTGAATCAGCTTCAAGAGACCACTTCAAGGAGAAGTATTGGAAAATTGATTTTTTTCTCCCTTTGGTTTAACCGAATGCATCTCTGCCTTGATCTGGGTGCCGCTGGCACTGGCTGCCAGGGCCGCCCCCGCCCCCACCCTGCCCCGGACGATCCTGTTCCAGCAGAGGGGCTTCGAGGAGGACGAGCAGGCGCCCGAGGGTGGAAGGCAGCAGCTCGCAGAAGATGCTGGAAGCCTTGGCCCCTCTGTGTCCCTCCCCTCTGTGCCCCGCGGGGGCCCAGCACTGACCAGGGCGACCCCAGGCTCATGGACACGGCTGTCTGCCCTCAGCCCTTCTGGGTTCTGCAGCAGAGGACGGAGCTGTGTGGCAGCACAGAACATTCCAGGGCCAGAAGGGACGTGCCAGGGACCGAGCCAGCTCCTGCCCAGGCAGGTGTCTTTGCAGGGAGCACCCTGGATCCCACGTGAGCCTCGATGGTGCAGAAGTCAGGAGCCCCCTCCCACCGTGCCCGTGGCTACAGAGCCTGGAGGGGCCTGGGAACGCCCCCACTTCGGCCCTCATGTGGGTCCTGACTCTCACGGGACACCTGCATGTGCCCAGGCGAGTGAGGCCACTTCTCAGGCCCCCAAACCTTCCTGTGCTTTTCCCATCCATTCATTCGCCCCTCACTCATTCATTTCACGCTAGACGGTCCCACGATGAGTTTGGGTCACTTGGGTCTCCTTTTGTAAATTGTGATAAAATAACACATACATAGGATTTACCATTGTAACCATTTCTTCTGCGCACCTGGCCCGGTGCCATCAGGCACATTCACACTGCTGTGCAGATGTCACCCCCATCCGCCGCCGGGACCTTCCCATGTCCTCAAATGGAGACTCGGCCCCCATCAAACGCTGACCCCCGCCCCCTCCCCGGCCCCCACCTAGTCTCTCTCCGCCCCCCTGACTCCTCCGAGGGCCTCACGGACGTGGAATCACAGCCCTTCGTCCCTTCGCGGCTGACTTGCTTCCCTGAGCACAGCGTCCTCGGGGTCCGAGGGAATCATATCCCCCCGTGCGAATGGCCCCTTATCCAGGCATCCACGGACGGGCTCCTCCGCTGCCGTGAACGTGGCCGAGGAATATCTGGGGAGCCTTTCTGGGCCTCTGGGAATTCACCTGGGAGGAGGGGGCTGGGCCACTCGGGTGGCTTGGCCCAGCCACCACACCCGCCCTGCACCCCAGCCCCAGGAAGCCCCCTCTGACCCCCAGGTCAGCAGACGCCTCACCGGGGAGCCCATGGACGTCTCAGCTGCAGGAGACGGGCTGGTCCCGGGGGGCAGCGGAGGACGTGGCGGGCAGCTCACCTTGGCCCCGCTCAGCAGACACTGACAGGCTCCTGTTTGGCTCCGGGCCCTGGACTCTGGGATCCAAGCACCGGGAGGACCCGCAGGCCTTCTCCTGGGGCTCGGGCAGAGCATGGGCGTGGTGGGCTCCATCCTGCCTGCAGGGTGCCCCACTCTCTCTGCACCCCCATTCTGCCCGGAGGGAGGGGTGCCCAGTGGAGAGCAGGCAAGACCTTTAGCATCAGGTCTTCTGTCCAGACCCCCCGCCCCAGCTGACACCCCCCTAGATTTCATTTCAGGGGGACCTCTGAGGTTGTCTGCCGGGTGCCCCCCACTTAGCAGCTGTTGCCCCAAGGCAGCTGAGAACAGCTCCCCACAGACCCTGAGAGGAGGTCCTTCCCCCATGGTTTGCCTCCTGCTCCAGCCAGGACACAGAAGGCTCGTTGAAGGCCAGGAATCAGCTCAGGGTCAAGGTCAAGGGAACTTCTGACACCAGCTCACCTACCTGACCTCTCAGGTCCAGCCTGGCCAGGGGCTCCGGGAGCAGCCAGGAGACCCCTGCCCCTGGCTCCTTTTCATCCCAGCCCATGGCCGTGAGTGGCTGTCACAGTAGTGGGGACATGAGACGGCACCTCGCCCCCATCAAGGACATAGGACCAGCGCTTCCTTTGAGGGAGACCAGCTCACCTGCCCTCAGGGGGGACATGACAAGGCTTCATAGAGGGCACCCAGTTCTTGCCCCCAACACCGGCGAGCTGGGCAGGGCGGGGCCAGGAGGCATGGGGAGAGCCCTGGTCAGAGAGGAGCCAGGACCTCAGGTCCCCTCCCTCGCCCACCGGCTCCCCCATGGCTGCGCCCGCCCGACCCCAGGGCCCTTTCTGCAGCCTGGAAGGCTGGAGGCAGCTGGTGGGGGAGGCGGGGCCTTGGTATGAGGGTCTGAATGGACCTCACCCGGGGACCGGCTGGGGCACCCTGACTCTGCAGGGCCGCACCTGCCTGCAGTGGCCCCGTCTCCAGCCACTGCTCCCCCGTGGGGCCCCCTGGGTGTGCGTGGGGGGCCACTGGGCACAGATGCCCCGGGCACAGAGGGGGCACTGGGCACAGATGCCCTAGGGGGCACAGAGAGGGGGGTGTCACTGGGCACAGATGCCCCGGGGGGCACAGGAAGGGGGCGCTGGGCACAGATGCTGGGGGCACAGAGAACGGCGGGTAAGCCGTGGCCTTGGGCGGTGCTGTCGCTATTTATTGGACACCAGGGGCCTCGAGATGAGCCTGACTCGTGGGCCCAGCTTGTTCCTCTCCAAGTGACAAGGCCACTGAGGGTTTGTTTTAATGTGCTTGTAATGGGCCTTGAAATGAACACAGGCTTGTTATTTATTTTCCTTTTTGGTTCCCGGGCACCATCCACGGGTACTGGCACCCGAGACTGGTGCACCAGGGAGGGTGCCGCCAACCTCCATCAGCCTGCGGCGGAGAGCCAGCCCCACAGCCCGGGCCCCCAGCCCCGGCCACAGCCCGGCCCCCATCCCCGGCCACAGCCCCGGCCCCCAGCCCCGGCCACAGCCCCGGCCCCCAGCCCCGGCCACAGCCCGCCCCCAGCCCGGCCACAGCCCCGCCCCCAGCCCCGGCCACAGCCCCGGCCCCCAGCCCGGCCACAGCCCGGGCCCCAGCCCCGGCCACAGCCCCGGCCCCCAGCCCCGGCCACAGCCCCGGCCCCCAGCCCGGCCACAGCCCGGGTCCCCAGCCCCGCCACAGCCCGGCCCCCAGCCCCGGCCACAGCCCCGGCCCCCAGCCCGGCCACAGCCCCGGCCCCCAGGCCACAGCCCCGCCCCCAGCTCCGGCCACAGCCCCGGCCCCCAGCCCGGCCACAGCCCGGTCCCCAGCCCGCCACAGCCCCGGGCCCCGGCCACAGCCCCTAGCCCCGCCCAGCCACAGCCCCGGCCCCCAGCCCCGGCCACAGCCCCGGCCCCCAGCCCCGGCCACAGCCCCGGCCCCCAGCCCGGCCACAGCCCCGCCCCCAGGCCACAGCCCGGTCCCCAGCCCCGGCCACAGCCCCGGCCCCCAGCCCCGGCCACAGCCCCGGCCCCCAGCTCCGGCCACAGCCCCGGCCCCCAGCCCCGGCCACAGCCCCGGCCCCCAGCCCCGGCCACAGCCCCGGCCCCCAGCCCCGGCCACAGCCCCGGCCCCCAGCTCCGGCCACAGCCCCGGCCAGGGCGACTCAGCTCTTCCCACCTCTGCTGGGGAGGGACGGCAGTTAGTGTCTAACGGGAACACCGTTTCGCTTAGGGAAGATCCTGGGGGCAGACCACGTGAATGTGCCCATCTCCTTAAAACTGGTAAAAATGATACATTTTATGTTATATATATTTAACCACAAATTTTTTAAAGGTTTTATATTTTTTTAACTTTTTTATGTTTTATTTATTTCTAGGAGAGAGAAAGAGAGACAGCCTGAGCAGAGGAGGGTCAGAGAGAGAAGGAGACACAGAATCTGAAACAGGCTCCAGGCTCTGAGCTGTCAGCATAGAGCCTGATGCGGGGCTCGAACCCACGAACCGTGAGATCACGACCTGAGCCGAAGTCGGATGCTTAACCGACTGAACCACCCAGGCGCCCCTAAAGGTTTTAAAAAAGAAAATCCATTGACCTCCTGGCTCCCGGGCCGCCCCTGCTGCCCAAGGGCGAATCTGGGCCTCAGGGCTGGCCAGGCCTGGGGGCGGGCCCACTCCCCCTCTATCTGGGGGCACCCCACCGTCCTTGTAAGGCCAGCCCTGGTGTCACCTCCCCCAGGCAGCTCTCCTCGACTCCCAGCCAGACCAGGAATGACCACGGGGGCCCGTTACCGGCCCGGGAACCTGGGGTCCGGAGAAGCCAGTACAGAGTCAGACCCACCTACACTCGAGCCTGGTCCCTACTGGGGATGCCTGAGGCCATCTCACGTCCCC
Organism: Proteles cristata cristata; assembly: GCA_017311185.1. Taxonomy (NCBI): domain Eukaryota; kingdom Metazoa; phylum Chordata; class Mammalia; order Carnivora; family Hyaenidae; genus Proteles; species Proteles cristata. The sequence goes on along the minus strand of JAESUZ010004779.1, from coordinate 147,958 downwards.
CAGAACAGGGAGCTCCTGTTCCCCAGACCCAGGGGCCAGGCGGGTGTGGGGAGGGCCGATGACGTGGGCCGTCCACATCGGGCGAGGCTGCGGGCTCCTTGGGGGTGGTGGGACCCCAAAGAGTTGCAAAGCCCCCAGCAGGCATCTGCAGCTCCCATTCATCCAACCCGCCCCCCTCCAGCTCTGCGAATGTGTGCAGAGCTCGTTTGAAAGACCCAATCCTGCAGACAGGGTGCCTTCTTCCCCGCCCCAGGGGCTCACCCTGCAGACGCTCTGATGCCAGCACACCCACAGGAGACCCATCTCGTCCCCACAGCGCCTCACGCAGAGCCACTCCGGGCCACACAGCGTGTGCACGACAGACCACAAGCCCTCTGAAGACGTGATTTGTTCTTTTTCTGGACCCTGCACAGCAAGCCATACATAAATGCAGACAGCAACGTTCACAAATTCTTTATGCTATTTACTTAGAGCCTGTGTTTATTAAACTGGTTGGCTTCCAAAATCTCCTTGTAGACTTCTTTCTCAAAAAAGGAAGTTTTATTTCTCCAGCCCACCATGAATTAAAAATGGGTCTTTGATACACTCGGCAGATTGTACCCCGTCCGTGAGACTTACATAAGGGGTGGAAATAGACAATATTCATCAGCAGTTCAGACACACTCGCGGGTTTTGTGGGGCCCTCTCCGTGCTCTGCTTTTTCTTTCTTTGCTGAGATGTGTCGGAGTCTCTGGAACGGCAGCTCACTGGGGTGAGAAGGCCTTGAGGGAATTCCTCTTACATGAAAACAGCCTTCACACCCCCCAAGCCCATGCGTATTTCAATTCTCACTGGATCTCAGCACATCCCTCAAGACCAGCCGAGTGTGGATGAAAATGCCCCCTTTCTTGGGCAGGAAACAGAGGCCCAGGAAGGCCCCGGGCTTGCACAGGCCATGGAGCCGGAGGGCAGCCGAGAGAGCTGGGAGCCGGGTCTCCTGATCCACAGGTCTGTGTCCCGTCGATCTCACAGGCTGGGCTGCTCCATGGGGACCACAGCCCCACCTGCTCTGGATCAACACGGACAAGGCCCCGCTCTGCGGCTGGAGGGGCAGATCCAAACCAAAGCACTCTGAGGCCCTGGGCGTGTCCATGAGCCCCTCTGAAGTCGCGAGGTCCTTCCCCACAGAATGGGGAAAGGATACCTCAAGCCCCCACCCCCCCATCAGGAGTCCTCGGTGGGTCTGGGGAGACCAGGAGGGTGGGTGAGCTCTGTGAGCAGAGCCAGCGAGGGAAGGCAGGGCGGAGCCTGGGTCAGACGCTGGGATGGGGTGGGAGAAGGGTGCAGGGCGATAATGCGGGCAGGTGTGGGCACACATCACCGCACTGTACTCACACCACATGAAGGCGATTAACGACGGAGCCATAACCATGGAACCCCACGGAACCCCCCGGGACCCCATGGAACCCCACTGAACCCCCACGGAGCCCTACGGAACCCCATGGAACCCTATGGAACTATTGAACCCCCATGGAACTCCACAGAACCTTGCAGAACCTCTACAGAACCCCAAAGAACCCCATGGAACCCTATGGAACCCCCACAGAACCCTGCAGAAACCCATTGGACCCCCACTAGTACAGCCGCCCTGTCCAGCACACCTGCGCCCACTCTCTCCATCCAGGCCCCAACAACGAGGCATCCTGGACCAGGGACAATGGCCGCTCAGGCCGGGGGAGTCCCCGGGCCCAGGGCGCAGGGGCCGGTGCTCATGAGCAGAGGGTCTGCGGCGCGAGGCGGGGGTGCCTCCAGCTCGTATCCTGCTCTGGTCTCATTTGTATGTTTTTATTCTGAGCTCGCAGGACTGTTGCCTCCGGGGCGAGCTGATGACCAAGGCCAGTAACCTTCCGGGCCAGCGGAAAATGCACAATTTGGTGTCTCTTGCTCACAAAGCAGGTGCTGACAAGGATACTAAAATATAAAGCTTTTCCCCTTTATGTTTTCTCACCTCTAAGGTGTAACCGGGGTGAGGAAGACACATGGAACAGCAGAAACATACAAATTGCAAAGTAATAATATTTTCAGAGTCACCATTTATCATGAGATGATAAATAATAAGATTTTATTGATATCATGTCCTGATTGGTCATGAGTGTTCTGCCTGCAAGTGTATTCATTAGGTTGCTAAAATCTGCAGTTCTGGGCCCTCCATTTTTCACCAATGTGACTGTAGGTGACGGCAAACGCAGTATCACAACGTTTGATACTTTGTACATTTGGGAAGGGGTTCCCTGCTAACACAGCAGTTCCCGGGGCTTCTCCAGGTGTTTACGGGCTGGGACAACATCCGGATACATTTCTTTTTTTATGTTTATTTATTTTTGAGACAAAGAGAGACGAAGCACTGGCAGGGGAGGGGCAGAGAGACAGGGAGACACAGAATCTGAAGCAGCTCCAGGCTCCGAGCTGTCAGCACAGAGCCCGACGCAGGGCTTGAACTCACGAACCGGGAGATCATGACCTGAGCCGAGCCCCCCAGGCGCCCCAGGATACATTTCTGATACATTAAATTGAAACACAAATGTGGCCTCTACAGCTGACAGCTGTTGAAGGGCGATTTTCCTCAAACGATTCAGCTCTTCATACAAATCCGTTTTGTGTAATTCTGAAATTAATTTCAGACACAAAATTATATCTTGGCATTCTACTTTCCCCTCTGATGTTTGATTTGTGGCATTACAACCAGAAACTCGGAGTGGCCGCGTGATTCGAGTGTAACTCAGATGCTCGCTTCTGTATTCCACGGCTGTATCTTCAATTACGAGAGGAAAAAAAATTAATTTTAAAATGGCTTTTCTCACTCCTAATTGGATTATCTGAAGCTTCGCGTGAAAATAGTACTTTTTCCATCCAATGCAACAATTTTTAAGCTTGGTGTCTATTTGTTAAGATTGTGGGTATTTGCTCACAGTGTCACAGCTGTTTCCAAAATTGGAGATTCTAAATTATTCGAAGGACCCAGATACTGCTTTATCGCAGTGTGCATGCGAATGTTTTCCTTTCGCAGCAACTGACTGACAGAACAGTAATTCCCAGGCTGGCATCCGGCGGGGGCTCAGGCCCATGCAGCAGGCTCCTGGGAGCCCACCTCCCCCAGGGGGCCCAGGGCCGCCCCCACGCAGACCCCTTCGCCTGCCCCGGGACCCTGGCTGGCTCTGTCCCTGCTGCGCTCATCACAGCGACCTCGGGGACCCGGGGAGCTCAGGCCCCCCAGAAGCCTGCATACGCCGGTTACCCAGCACCCACGTGCCGCCTGCACTGCCCACAGGCCTCAGCCTATGCGTGTGCACACCTCCACCTCGCTTATCTTCACTGCCCATGCCCTGCTCGTTGTCCTTCGTACTTCACTTATAAAACTTGCAGCTTCCAATAATTATTCAGGAGCGCCTGGGTGGCTCAGTCGGTTGAGCGTCTGACTTCAGCTCAGGTCACGATCTCATAGTTTGTGGGTTCGAGCCCCACGTCGGGCTCTGTGCTGACAGCTCGGAGCCTGGAGCTTCTTCCAATTCTGTCTCCCTCTCCCCTGTTGATGCTCTGTCTCTCTATGTCTCCCAAAAATGAATAAACTTGGGGTGCTGGATGGCTCAGTCGGTTAATCACCCAACTTCAGCTCAAGTCTGATCTCACTGTTGTAGACTTCAAGTCACATATCTGGCTCTGCGCTGACAGCTCAGAGCCCAGAACCTGCTTCAGATCTTGAACTCCGTGTCTCTCTCTTTCAAAACTAAATAAACATCAGGGCGCCTGGGTGGCTCAGTTGGTTGAGCATCCGACTTCAGCTCAGGTCATGATCTCACGGTTCATGGGTTCGAGCCCCACGTCAGACTCTGTGCTGACAGCTCAGAGCCTGGAGCCTGTTTCAGATTCTCTGTCTCCCTGTCTCTCTGACTCTCCTCTGCTCACGCTGTCTCTCTCTCTCTCTCTCTCTCTCTCTCTCTCTCTCAGAAATAAACAAAACATTAAAAAAATTTTAAAAAAACAAAAATAACATTAATTTTTTAAAAAAATTCAACAATGAATAAACTTTTAAAAAATTAAACAATAGTATGCTGAGCTCCCCATTTGTCAAGTTGGGGGCTGGGAATATACACGGGCAAGGTCCAGCAGGGATAGCCAAGGGGTACAGACCCTGCAACCAACAAAATCCCCTGGGAGTGTCTGGGAGCAGGCAGCCAGTCACCCCAAACTCAGGATCCACAGTCCCCACCCGTCGTCTGGGGAGCACCCTTATGTGAAGAGACAGAAACCCTTTGAGTGGACATCAGAACAAAGATGTTATCCGTTCCCAAGGACAAGCAAGATCATCACTCTCTGCCTTGACAAGTCGAATTCCTTCCCACAAGGTTCGAGCCTCGTTCGGTGAACAAATGTCCCCCCCAGTTTATCCCATGAACACCCATGTTCATCTGTTACCCTCCTCAAAAGCAATGTGGACACTGGGTCACTGAGGCTGGTATCTAAGCAACAAGAGTGTGAGCGTCTAATCCTAGGGGCCGGATGGAGGGCCGATCCCTGCGCCGTTGGTCGAGAGGCTTTGGCCTCAAGCAAGTGACCTCATGTCAGGGGGTCACAGCCTCCTCTCCGGGGCAAGAGCTGCTTCCCCAAACTGTAAGGATTTGGCGCAGCCGTGTCCTGCAAATAATCGTGACGGAGATCATTGGTCTTTGAGTTCCTACTAGGCTCAGGGAACAGCGGGATCTCATGTTGACTTTTTGTGATAAGGCTGTGGGCACTACCATCTCCTTTGCGTAGAGACCAGATCACTGCACTTAAGTCAACAAAGGAACCCGCCCAAAATCTCTGGGCCGGCTCAGGACCCACCCGCTCCCACTTCTAGCTGACCCGAGTCCAGGCCTTCTCCCTTCACACAACATGTTCTATTAGCTGTGGATTTTCCACACGTGGCTGTCCTCACGTGGAAGTGTGTTCCCTCCACACCTACCTCGTTGAGGGTTTTCATCATGAACGGATGTTGTGATTTGCCAAACGCTTTCTCTGCATCCATTGAGATGATTGTATGATTTTTATCCTTTCTCTCCTTGATGTCAGGTATCATGTTGCCTGACTTGCAAATACTGATTTTTCTTGCTTCTGGAGGCAGTCCTGTATTGCTATAAACTTCCCTCTTAGGACAGCTTTTGCTGCATCCCAGGGATTTCGGACCATTATGTTGTCATTTTCAGGTATTTCCATCTAATTTTTATTCTTCTTTGGTTTCTTGGCTGACCCATTCATTGTTAGTAACATCTTATTGAACTTCCGAGTATCTGTGCTCTTTCCAGATTTTTTTCTTGTGGTTGACTTCTAGTTTCAGAGCGTTGTGGTCAGAAAATATGCATGGTATGTCTTCGGTCCTTCGGAATTTGTTGAGGCCCGTTGTGCAGGCTCATACATGATCTACTCTGGAGAATGTCCCCTGTGCACTTGAAAAGAATGTGGATTTTGCTGCTTTAGGATGGAATGTTCTGTATGTATCTGTTCGGTCCACCTGGTCCAGTGTGTCCTTCAAAGCCACTGTCTCCTCGTTGACCGTTGGGTTAGAGGTTCTGTCCATCAACACAAGTGGGATGTTAACATCCCCTTCTATGATCGTATCATTATAGATTCCTTCCTTTACCACGACATCATCTCTTAACGCAGGGACATAATGGGTCCCCCAAATCCAGGTCACTGCATTCATTTGCTAAAGCAGCTATGACAAAATACCGCTGGCTGAGGACTGAAAACGGAAATGTGATCTCTCTTGGTGTTGAAGCTGGATGTCCGAGACCACGGTGGGCAGGGTGGGTTTCTCGCAGAAGCTTCTCTCCTTGGCCTGCAGACAGCCGCCTTCCCCTGTGTCCTCACCTGACCTCCCCTGTGTGCTCACACACGTGCTATCTCTTCCTGTACGGACGCTGCCAAATGGGCAAGTGTCCCGCTGCCTGGCCTGTAACCGACTTCTCTTTTAGAGACCGTATATCCAAAAAAGGTTCTAGACTGAGGGACTAGGGGTGGGATTCCAGCATTTGAACTTGGGGGAACACAGTGCAGCCCATAACATTCACCGTCTGTAACAGGTGAATGGCGATCCCCAAAAGGACAAGCCTATGAACTAATCTCTGGAAAACATGAATGTGACCTTGTTTGGGAGAAAGGGTCCTGGCAGGTGAAACGAGGCAGATGATCTCAAGATGAGCCGGCCCCGGACTGGGGTGAGCCCCCCAGCAAGTGACAAGCGTGCTTCTGAGACACGTAGAGGGGGCGGCCGGGCGAAGACATAGGCAGGGATCAGATGACGGGGCCACGAGCCCAGGAGCGCCAGGAGCCGGAAAAGACAAGGAAGGAACCTTCCTTAGAGCCTGAGGAGAGTGTGCGGCCCCACGTACACCTCGGTTGTGGACTTTAGGCCCCAAGGCCACGAGAGAGCACATGTCTGCTGTTGTAAGGCCCCGGTTCGTGTCGCTTATTACAGGAGCTTCTGGATGGACACACCAGACTCACTCTGTCAGGCTCTGGAAGGGAAGCCAGGCCCCGCTTGCACCGCATGTGCTTGAAGGCTGGTGTTGAAGAGGACGCCCGTCGGAAGGAAGACTCGCCTTTGCTGGGGCCCGGTGCTGGCCTTCTCCCTAAAGAGACCCGGCGCAGCACCAGCTGCTGGGAGTCAGCGCTGCTCTGGCTGACACCCCCGCAGAGAGGAGAGCCGCCCACCTCCTCAGCCCCAAACAGCGGACTCCTCTGTCCTGTCAGAAATCTCTGTGTCTCCCTGCCTGCAACCCGGCTGAGACAGTCAGGGCCCCTTCCTTTTTGGGACTTGGTATTTGGGTGCCATTGTGTGATTTCGCAGAAGCCTTCTGCGTGCTTCGTGGGGGGACCAGGGTCAGCTTTAATATAAGGGAACACTGTCTGTGAAAGAGAGGTTCGATTTGGCACCATCGCTGGTCGAAAACAGAGTTATCCTTGGGTAGAAGTCTAAGTGGGCAGGGACAGGGCATATGTATTGGTCAGAATGAGCTGCGAGCCCCGGGCCCAGTTCTTCACAAGGAAATTGCATCCGGCTGCTCCGTGGTCAAGGGCATGAGGCTGGAGGCACCCAAGACATGGGGGCCTTTGGTGCTAATGGTGTTGGTACACGTTTGAGCTTCTCTAAACCCAAACCAGGTAAATGCTAAGAAAACAACCTTTATTTTAAGAACCTTATCTGTGAATCCATCTGCAGAGCAGGTAATGACTTCTCTAATACCTCCACTTGCAAAGCAGGTCTTCATAGCTAGGCTTCGATTTAAAGGAAGAAGAGAACTCAGGAACTTGGTGGCGAGGGCAGAGTGTGCTAACGAACCCAGAACCCGGCCACCGTGCGGCTCACCCACACTCACCGTGACGCTGCTGGGGACTCCCGAGTTCCAGCCACATGTGCTCTTCCTCTCCTCCTTGATTAGCCGAAGTCTCTCTTCTTGCACGTTCGCCCCAGCCAAAGTGGAGCCTTGGTAACAGCCATCCAGACAGTAGCTCAGTGTCCCCTGGTCCCTGCCCAGCCTCCCCTCCCCAGTCACGGAAGACCCTTCTCCCCTGAAGGCAGCCCACCCTCCACACCGACTCCCATCCTCCTTCTGGCAACCTCCAGCCCCCCACCCATGGCTGATCCAGGCAGGTGCGCTGAGAACGTGCCATCTGCTCCCCTCCCCTGCACGCCATCCACACGACCCTCGGACACTCCCTGGGACTTGGTGGCGCTGGAGACTCCAGGTCCATTCAGCCTCCTGTCTCTTCAGCACATTCCGTTGGGGGCCCCGAGCCCAGCGGCAGCTCTGAGCCCACCTCACCCGACACACCCAGACCGATGGCCTCTCTTCTCATTTGCTGCCCCTTCCTCCTTTCCTGGCTTAGAATCCAGGGGACTTGCACACAGTTGTTAGAACCAAGTTCCTGAGATGCAGAGACCCTCAACACCCGTGCCCTTTCCTTCCCTTCCACGCACCTGCCAACTCCTGGCTCCAAGTGAATCTTCTCGACTCATTCCTGCAGTGCCTTAACCCCACGGCTCTCCCCTGTGCATGCCAGCCCCTTCCAGAATACTCTTCCACCCACTCAGCATTGGATAACTCTTCATGGTCATACACTGGCCTAAGTATCACACCTTCAGAAAACCCTTCTGTGATCACACATCCCCCTCCACACACACACACGCATGCTCAAACACACATGTGCGCACACATATGCATACACATGTGTTGGAAATGGGCCCCCACTTCTCTCCTTCAGGGGTTATTGCCAGTTACAGCACATCTGTCCCCTCTGGGGTGACCTTGTCTCCTGCACACAAAGCCACAGACCATGTGGGGAGAGCCCATTTCTGCCTCGTGTCCTGGCCCCCAGCACCCCATCCATTGTAGGCACCCAGCCCATGTTCTGGAAGCAGCAGGACTCCCCCGTGACAGCAGCAGCCCAGCCAACAGGTGACAGGGGCCTGGCTGACACGTGACCACAGCTGTGGGGGAGGGCCAGGTGGGAACCGCTCACACAAGCCCCCCCAGGACTCCGGGCTAACAGGGGCCCCCGGGGCCAGTGAACACTTACTGTTGTTTTAAGCTGCTAAGTGGTAAATGATTTGCTCATAGCACTTGATAACCAGAAAATCATGCCCAGCTTCTCATTCTACACTCACTGCCCAGCCAGGGCCCCAGATGGCAGGTGCAGGATGGAGAAGGAGTATCAGCACAGGAAATGGCATCACTCTCATGGCCCTCAGCGTTTTAGTGCCTTTCAACGTTCTGGACAGGCATTCAGCCTGTCGTCAGCCAAGGCGTTCCTACTAACGTATTCCTAGGTCCTCTCCACCAGAGCCAACCTCCGGCTGTTTCTATCAACCTGGGGGCTCCTGGCAACCATCAGTGTGGACTCCCCCCACCCCAGAAGCTCTTGAATTGGTTCAGAAGATTATAGAATTAAATCTATCCTGAGGCCGTCCAAAGCTGAGGACGCCCCTCCAGTCTATTCCTCATCCACAGCCGGTGGCTTCTGGGATGGCTTCCAGTGACCCCCACCTCCTGGTGCCCATGGTTTCCTGCAATTCCTCCACCTTGACTCTGCGTTGGACCTAATAACTTGCTTTGAACAGAGAGGGTATGGTAAGTCTCACTTCTGAGATTAGGTTACAAAAGTACTGAATCTTCCGTGGTGGGAGCTTCCTGTTCTCTGACTTCCTCACCCCTAGCTGCGCTCTGGAGAGACCTCTGTGGTGAGGGCCTGAGGCACCCTCAGCAAACAACCAGGAGAGAATAGAGATCTTGTATCTGACGTCCCTGAAGAACTGCATCCTACCATCCACGGTAATACAGTCTGGAAGCCCATCCCATCCCTGCCGAGCCTTCGGATGAGACCACATCATGAGCACGAGCATGAGTTCACAGGAGACCTTGCACCCGAAGGTCCAGCCAACCCATATCTGGATTGCAGACTCTCAGACATGTGACAATGAGGCTTATTTGCAGTGGGTAGACCATGAGGCCATCTGTTATCCAGCAGTAAAAGCTAACATGTCACCCCAGTTACCTCCTACCCTGTGGTCTAATCTAACCCTCTGGAGGTTCCACAATGGACTTCAAGGTGCCCTGTTTCAGTAGTGAAATGTGAAGCATAAATACAGATACTCCATAATAGAGTGGCAACTGCACAGTGAGACACACATACAAATATAAACTCCCCCAAAATAGTGAGCATCCTAGGGTGGAGATGAAACTCAGAAGAGTAGATCTCTTTGTAAGTGAAGGTTCAAAAACACTGAAACCCAAGGGGATCACAGTCTTTTTGCCCATGTTAATAAATATTCAGAGGATCATTTCCAACATCTGTTTCTCCTAATTCTCAACCACGTTGCTTCTCGATGCCAGGGTGGGATTGGGGCTCCATCCGTCCCCAGCTGGAGCAAAGGCTGAGCGTCTCTCACTCAGAAGTGGTGTCAGCTCAAGGAAGTGTCTCATTAGCCTAACGCCTCAAGAGTCCCCAGCGTTAATGAGACAGACAAGATCATACAGCACTAGCCTCAAATGTCCAGACTGAGATGTCAAGCCAAGCTTTGGTTCCTAGAAAAATTATCCCAGGAAAATGATCTTTCCAGAACCCAGGGCTTAGTGTTGCCAAAGTCTCCACAGACATGGTAGATCTCAGAGAAAGAGGGTGATGGAGAAACTCAGGCAAGGCGTCCATCCTGAGAGCAGGGAGGAGACACACAGACCCCAGAGTCCTGCGCACCCAGGAAGGAGCCCGGAGCAGCCGGCCCCCTTCCTGCCCCGCCTGCACCAGCGACTACACTGGACCCCTGATGCTGCTGTACCACCCCCAGCACCCGGCTGCGGGCCCTTAGAAGGAGCAGACACGATGGTTCTGCCTCCCCAAGGCCAGCGATCCTGTCAAGCCTCCTTTCCCCGTCATCCTGTTTGCCCATCTGCCCGCCACGGCCTGCAGCCCACCCCCATCTGGCCCAGGCCCACCCTGGGCCCCGCCTTCCCCTGCAGCTTGTGTGGTCTGAGGCCACCGAGATCCCCGTCTCCCCAAAAGTGGAACACGCTTCCCCAAGGCAACGGCTTGTAGGCCCGAGGCCGTCTTGGCTGCCACGACCTCGGGATGCAGAGCCCTGTGCCTGGAGCCTGGCCAAGCCTCGCAAAGCTCGGCTGTCCAAGCAGCCCCCGTGGTCAGTGTGACTTTTCTGTGCGTAATTTCTTAAGAGTCAAGGCCCGGTGTTGGGACTTGTAGGCACAAAGCCGCAGGCCTCCTGCCCGCCCGAAATCAGCACACGACAGGGTGGGGTCCGGAGGATGACCCTTCCTGGAGCTCACGTCCAAGGGAAGGGGTCAGAGGGCCTGGCTTGTCAGGAGAGCCAAGGGCCTTCCCCACTCGGACTCTGGGTTCAGAGGACCTCTGAGGCGGGAGCAGGGCAGGCCCTGGGGGGGCCTGGGAAGTGCCACGTGGGCCTCCTTCTCTGCTCGCGGAGGGAGGAAGACAGAGACAGGACTGCCCCCCAGCCCGAGTCTCCACTCACCACCTGGTCTCCCTCTCAGGGGACTGAGCAGCGAGGGGAGGCCAGGGCTGCACCTCCCCAGCCGGGGCCCCGGGGGTGGGGGCTGTTCCTACATCACAGCCACCAGGTGGACAGGAAGACACAGACCCCGGCTGATGACCACAGGGTCCTGTCCATCAGGGTACTTTACCTTTTCATAGCAGGTATCAGTTTCAGAGATTTATTACACACACACACACACACACACACACACACACACACACACACTTTTTTAAAAAATTTTTTATTGTGGCAAAATCACATTGGCAAAAATGCACCATATTAACCATTAAGTGAGTGGGTCAGGACGTCAAGCGCATTCACTGTGCCGCAGCCTCATCCCCACATCTCCAGGCCTCGGTTTGTGAAACAGACACCCTGTCCCCACGGACACCCGCCCCCAGCCCCCTTCCCAGCCCCCTCCCAGCCCCCGCGCCCCCGTTCTGCCCTCCGTCTGTGGATCTGACTTCTCCAGGGCCCTCCTACGAGATGAGTCCACACAGGACTGGCCTGTGTATTCGGCCACCTTCACCGAGCACGATGTACCCGAGGCTTGTCTGTGGGGCAGCGGGTGAGAGGCTCCTTCTTTCCGTCGCGGAGCTGAGCGATACCCCATCACCTGGACGGACCATGGGTTGTGTCCACGCTTTGGCTGCTGTGGGCAGTTCTGCTATGACCATGGGGGTCAAGTCCCTTCCGATGGTTTGGGGAATACACCCAAGCATGGGACAGCTGAGTCACATGGAAATTCTATTTTTAATCATTTTAGGACAGGCCAGGGTCAGGAGGCAGAGAGGAAGAAGGGGGAGGGCAGGGTGAGGAGGTGCTGGAATGGGGGGCGGGGGGCCTGAGGCGGCCACATTCAGGCAGGCACTGGAGGAGGGTCGTGGTCACACCGGGGAGGCTCAGTGTGGCCCCGCAGTGCTGTCCACCGTCCCCACCTCCTCCTGCCGTCCCTGACCCCCTGGTGGTGACACCTGTCTGGCTGCCCGATGGCCGGTCGGCGAGGCGGGCGTCCGACGGCCCCCAGCCTGGGGGATGGTGGCAAATCCACAGAGCACGTGGAGAAGAAGCAGGGGCTGCCCCGACTGAAGCCCCCTCGCCCTGCCCTCTGCCTGCACGTGACTTTTCACTGTGCACCTGCCCTCCATGCAGATGCCCACTCTTTCCCCTTTTGCCTCTTCCTGCCTCCAGCCATCCTGGTGACACCCCGGCCCCGCACGGAGTGACAGCTGACGTGTGTGACGGATGGGGCATCTCACCCGTGTGCACTTCAGCCTAGCGTGCAGACGTCAGCCTCACGCCCGCCGCCCCCAGCCTCTCCCCTGCATCGCGGCCATGGAGCACCCCAGGGCTGTCCACCTCTGCTGTGCAGTAGACGTGGACGTCCAGGCCGTGGGGCGGGCCCCCAGGTGACGGGGCTGGAGACGTGGAGCGTGACCACCTCAGGTCTGGGGAGCGGGAGTCGGAGCCCCACTGGGCAGAGGGGGTGCGGCCCTTAGCAGGAGGGACACCAGTGTCTACGCCACAGCAGGGGGTGGAAGAAGGGGGCTGAGCCCAGGTCCGGGCAGCAGGAGGCAGCAGGAGACGCGAAACAGGTGATGTGGGGGAAGGGGCAGTGCGGGGGGTCAACCCCGGGGCTCTGCCTTGGACATGAGGGGTGACATGCCGGTGGGGGGGCTGGCAGCCAAGGAGCCGGCCCACAGGAGTGCGGGCCGTGAGCTCTGCTGGGAGCCCCGGGTCCCAGGTGCTCCGGAGCCGCCCAGGCAGTGGTGTGTTTGCTGCGCGGAGCCGCGCCCACTCTTCAGGTCCCCGCCTGGCTAGTGCGCCTTCTCGCAGGAAAGCCGGGGTGGTGGGGCTCACAGAGCCTCCGCAGCCCACCTCCTCCCTCCTGGCCGCACCCCCACTGGGCCAGGCAGGCTCCTGGGCTGCCTCTCCTTTGGGAGCCACTAAGGGGTTCATGCCCCACGCCCTGTGGTGACCCCAAAGCCTGCCCTGCATCACGCTGGGGGAGGAAGAGCCACCTTTGCTGAAGGAGCTCGGTCGGAGCCCAGGCTGAAGCTGGGCTGTCATCCTGGGAAAGGCTGGGGTAGCCGTGGCAGTGGGGGACAAGGGAGGTGACGGGGCAGCGCCCAGAGCCCGGGGACAGGTGGGCGAGACGTCAGGAGGCCCGGACCACACATGGTCCTTGCAGATGGGGCTCTCCTCTCGCCTGTCTCTCCCTGCTGCGCCCCTGCCTGGGCCTGTCCACCTCTGCAGGAACCCTCAGCCAGTGCCCTGCCCATCGGGTGCCCCTGCAGACCCCGCCACCGGCTCGCGGTGGCCCAAGCCACAGATTACGTCTGCCTCTTTCTGACACATGATCCCCCAGGGGGAGCAGCGGCACGCAGTCGGTGCTCAATCAGTGCTCGTGGGTGAAATGAATCCGTGAGTGAGCGCCAATGTCCCTGATGTCCCACTTGGGAGCACCGCTCCTGTGTGTCCCCACGGACACGGGGACAAAAGGGGTGACTTCCGAAGGCACCTGGCCCCACCCTGCAGAGCCCCCGAGGTATCGTGACCCCTCACAGAGCGAGAGAGCTCCTTGTGTCCCGTGGCTGGAGGAGGCAGCGGAGGGGAGGCGGGGCCCCCTTGTCCACCATGTGGCCTGGCCCGGACACAAAGCCTCCCCCACCTGAGGGGCACCGCGGGCCGCTCCGAGGCAGCTCCAGGGCGCCGCCGGTCGGGGTGGGCGGGGGTCCGGGACCAGCCCTCCCGACCTTTCCTCAGCTCTGCGGCCACCCTCATCGAGGAACAATGTCCCGAAAATGTCACGGTTGCCCCTGGTAACCAATCTTGGCTCTGTCATCATGCATAGAAGGTGGCTGGGTCTCCAGCCAGGGCCGCCTGCTGGGGCCACGGCACCCCCAGTCCACCCCCTCTGCCGGCTTAGCTGCCCACTGGGGCCAAGGGGCTCCTGGGGTGTCCTCTCTACCCTCCCCCTCTGTGAACAGCATTTGAAGAGAAAACCACAAAGCGAGCTTTCTTTCCCTGGAAAAGGAGCCTGCGGGTTGCCCGCCCAAGAAGGACCCAGCCGGCAGGTGTCCCCAGGGAGGGCCTCATGGGGTGCTGAGCCCGGGCGGCAGGCGTCCCAGGCCTGGACTGCGCACTGGGCGGCGAGCTGAGCATGGGCGAGTCTCTTCCGGTCCTGCTCTGTGACAAGAGGTAACCAGGGGGGCCCAGGGGGCCTCCGGGGGGCCCCAGGCCCCTCCCACCCTCAGCCACCCCGCCCCTAATTGCACTGTGGAGTCCCGCCTACCCGTGGCTCCAAGGCGGGGAGGGGGCATGCCGACACCTTCCAGAGCTGGGAGCAGACTGACCCCCTCCCCAGGGCAGACCCCACGCCCCTGCCCAGCCGTCGGGCAGGCTCCCAGCCCCGCTCACAGCACACGACGTGGACAGAACCACGGACGTGCAGAGCAGCATTGTGGGGCTGCTCTGTTCTGAGCATTTTCTCCCCCACAAAGGGCAGTGGCAGAGCTGTGAACGGTCTGGTTTTTGAGGCTGAGAGAGTGACTGGCGGGGGCACTGTCCTCCAGGGAGGCCGACAGTCAGGGGCGTGCTGGGCAGGCCCTCAGGGGGTGTGTCTTCCATGGCCTCCCAGCCTGGCCGCAGAGGGAGGGGGAGGGAGGGGGATGGAGGGGGGGAGGGAGGGGAGGGAGGAGGGGAGGGAGGGGGAGGGAGGTGAGGGAGGGAGGGGGAGGGAGGAGGAAGGGGAGGGAGGGGGAAGGGGGTAGGGGGAGGGAGGGAGGGAAGGAGGGAGGGGAGGGAGGGGAGGGGAGGGGGAGGGGGAGGGGGAGGGGGAGGGGGAGGGGAGGGAGAGGAGGGTGGAGGGGGAGGGAGGGAGGGGGAGGGAGGGGGAGGGAGGGGGAGGGAGGAGGGAGGGAGGGGGAGGGAGGAGGGGAGGGAGGAGGGAGGGGGAGGGAGGAGGGAAGGCTAAGGGAGGGGGAAGGGGAGGGAGGGGGAGGGAGGAGGGAAGGAGGGGGAGGGGAGGGAGGGGAGGGAGGAGGGGAGGGGGAGGGAGGGGGAGGCGGGGAGGGGAGGGGAGGGAGGGGAGGGAGGGGAGGGAGGGGAGGTGGGGAGGGGAGGGGAGGGGGAGGCGGGGAGGGAGGGAGGGCGGGAGGAGGGAGGGGAGGGAGGGGAGGGGAGGGAGGGAGGGAGGGGAGGGGGAGGAGGGAAGGGAGGGGGAGGGAGGGGGAGGGGGAGGGAGGGGAGGGGAGGGAGAGGGAGGGGGAGGGCGGGGGAGGGCACTGATGTTAGCAGGACAAGGATCATCACTTTCACTGAAAACGAGGAAAACGGACCCAGGCTTAGTCCTGGTCGCCGAGGCCCCTTCACGGCCGTGGGACGTCCCCCTTCCAGTCCCTCCAGGCCGCGACGGGACACGCGGAAAAGCGGCGGAAACAGGCACACGGCAGAGGCCGCTCCCGGGACGCACGGTGCCCGGGACGCACGGTGCCCGGGCCGGCGGCCTTCCCTGCGTCTCCAGCCCCGGCCACCGCGGGCGGCGTGGACCCGGCTGCGCTCCCTCTCTCGCGGCCCCAGAGCTGCCTCCATCAAGCTGGGCAAAAATAGGTGTTTTTCTCCCAGAAATAGGTCTTTTCTCAAGCCCTCAGGGTTGACAAGGAGCTGGATGGGCTCGGAGCGTCCCCGGGGTGGCAGGCGGCTCGGCAGCGACAGCCCTCGCCCGCGAAGGCGCAGCCACGCCGGCCCTGCCCACTCGCCTTGCCTCCCGCGCCTGTCACCCAACGCCGGTTCCTTAAGATCTTGGGTCGTGGCGGAAATGTTACAGCGGAAGGAAAAGCTGTTGACAATTTTATTTTTAAAAGTAACAGAAAAGGGTGAACCTTGTAAAAATAGCAAGCATCGCACTCGAGGCCAACTTCTGCTAAAAATCGGAGTGTGGCGTTAATAAGGGTGGGGAGCGAGGCGTCGTTCCCACGTCCCAGATGCCGCCACAGAGACCCTGGGACAAGAGTGAGGAACAGGACACGCGGCCTGCGCGGCCTCCGCTGACCCCCACGCGGGTGCGCCCGCCTTCACGCTCTCCCTCCGGGTTCATTTCCAACGGGAACTTCCCCTCCACCCCGCCCGCACCCGCTCCGCGGGGTCAGGTCCCCAGGGCACCCGGTGGAATTCAGAAATGTCCCCTGAGAAAGTCTTCCATGTTATCAGAGTGCTTAGAAAACACAAAAGTGGGGCGCCCGGGGGCTCAGTCGGTTCAGCGTCTGACTTGATTTCGGCTCAGGCCATGATCCCAAGTTGTGGGATCGAGCCCCGTGTCCAGCTCTGTGATGAGCGTGGAGCCTGCTTGGGATTCTCTCTCTCTTCCCTCTTCCCCTCCCTCGCTCTGTCTCTCTCTCTCTCTGTGTAAAAAGTAAAAATAGAAAAAATAAGGTACAAAAGTGGGGCCCCTGGGTGGTTCAGCTGGTTGAGTGTCTGACTTCGGCTCAGGTCATGATCTCGCAGTTCGTGGGTTCAAGCCCCACACCGGGCTCTGTGCTGACAGCTCAGAGCCTGGAGCTGCTTCGGATTCTGTGTCTCCCTCTCTCTCTGCCCCTCCCCTGCTCACTCTTTCTCTCTCTCTCTCAGAAATAAATTAAACATTAAAAAAAATTTTTTTTTAATAACATAAAATTAAAGAAAACAAAAGTGCTTCCAGGTTTCTTTGAAACTCTCATTTTTATTGGGCAGAACTGGGGGGAGTGGGTTCCATGAAGGCAAAGACGTCTCGGGGAGGTCGTGACCCTTTGCCCAGGTGACCCCAGAGCAGGAGAGGCTGAACTGGAGCCCCGCCACCCGCCACCGGAAGGCATCAAGGGCGGGCGGGCTGGGTGTCCCGGGGCCCTCCCTGCTCCGAGCGCCGCCTCCTTGGTCTGGGGCGCACACAACCGTCCGCGGAGCTAGGAACACACCTCACGGTTGTTGGACAAGCAGAGAAGCCAGGAGAGGGCGGGTCCTGGGTGCTGCCGGGGGCAGGAGGCCCAGGGAGGGAGGTGGCGAGCTTCCGCCCCGAAGAGAGCCGCAGAAGGGAAGCTCCTGGGGCAGCAGGCACGGGTGGCGGCCTTCGCGGGCCCCAGAGCACAGAGGACGCGGAGCATCCGCCCAGCGCGGCCTGAAGCCCTGGCGGTGGGCACCGAAGTCCCTGAGGCAGGACGTGTCCCTCTGTGGTTAAGGCGCAGGGGTGGGGGGGGAAGTGGGGAGAGGTGTGAGCGCTCTGGGCTTCTGTGCACGAGTGGGGAGACACCGCCGGGGAGGGGTCACGGGGGGGCCCCGCTGGGAGTGGGCGGGCCCAGACTGAAGACCGCTTCCGGCTCCCCCGCCAGCACCCTCGCACCACGGATCCTTCCGGGGACAGCGCTGTAGAAGCAGAGCGTGGAGTCTGGATCGGGCCCAGCGTGGAGGCGTCTCTGCCGTGGCAGAGTCAGCAGATCGGATGAGGGTCCTCGCGACGGCGCTTCTGGCAAAGAGGAAAAATCCCAGGCTTTGATGAAAGCGGGTTCCGGGAAGCCGCCAGCATCTCCACGCGCAGGTTCTCTGTCCCTCGGAGCCTGCGGCCACGCGGCCTCTCTCTCCACCCCCCACCCCGCCTGTCTGCAGACCTGGGGCCCAGCTCAGGAGGCACCGAGTCAACAGGCCCTGGGTCCCCACCATCTCCCCAGGAGTCCCCGATCCCTGTGCCCTCTCCCAGCAGCCGGCGCCTGTGTCTGTGGCTGGGGCGCAGAGCCCACGGCCCCCCCACCCCGGCAGGCCACACGGGCCGCACGCGCACCCCCATGTGCCTCCAGCAGGGTGGACGCAGCCAGTTCCCACAGCTCAGGGGCCCTGCCCTCGCGGGGACCATCGCCTTGTGCTCCCAGCTCCCGTGTTTGCCTGGGAGGCTGAGCCAGCACCAACCCCCTCGCTGCCCTGCGCCCTCCTCACTCCCCGCGCCCCTCGCCCTGGTGTCTTTGGCTCAGCGTTTGCTTCTGGGAACCTCACCTGGAGACCCGGGTCTCTGCCTCAGTCTCACCACGGCCAGCACACACGCTCCCAAATCCACCGCAGCGACGCCCCGGGCCCCGTGTCCCTCCCGTGTCCCTCCCGTGTCCCCCTCCACAAGCAGGTGTTCTGCTCGCCACACTGAATCCAGGGAGCCCGGGGAGAACAGGCATTCGCGCTTTCTTGCGCAGCAAGTAGGTGAGGAAATCCCTGACTCCCGAGGGGCCTGGGACCCACCTACATGGCGGACACACAGCTCGTAATTGCTGGAGGTGACAATCGCCCCTCCCCTTCGGCCTGGCCCTGAGGCCCGTGGGCCTTGGGTTTCCCCAGAGGGGCTGGGCCAGCCCTGCCTGAACGCACCGGTCTCCACCGGCACAGCTGACGCTTTGCTCACTGAGGACACGCGTGTGCACGGGCTTTCCTTCCGACACCGTGCAGGTGGCACCTCGCTCCGGGCCATGAAGCAGCGACTACATCACCCCCTCTCCCCCCCCACCCCACCCCCCATTCCAGGGAAGGAGACTGAGGCACAGAGAGGTCTCATAGCCTGCTGAGGTCACACAGCCGAGACGCAAGGCCAGGCCCGGAGCCCGAACGCTGTCCGTGCTTCACTCGCTGCTTCACGTCCTGGGGGCCCAAGGGACTGGCCGCACCTTCAAGAAGCACTCGAGAGACCGATCCCCAGAGGGGACTAACTTAATCGCAGGCTAAGTCAATTCCCGTATTTATTGAGATCACGCCTCAACCAGGGTATTTTTAGGCAGTCTGGCATTACGATGCCGTAGCTCTGAGAATGTATTAAACTCAGCCCTACTTACCAAAAATATGCCTGTGTCCACATCGCCTCTCACACTCAGGCGAGGGAGCCAGTGGGGACGACGGGGCCCCAGCTCTCGGCCCGTGGGTCGGGCGAGCCGGGCACCTTGCTGTGGGCTCGGACCTGGGCTGGGGGTGGGGGGTGACACCGTTCCCTGAGCTCTGGCTCAGAGCGACAATTCTAAGTCTCTTGGTATCGAGGAGGGGGCTCCAACATAAGTTAAAAAAAAAAAAAGAAAGAAAGCGGCAGAGACTGAAGAAAAACAGACAGAGAGAAAAGAACAGATTCCCTAGTTTCCTTAAACAAAATAGAAAGTGGCGCAGAGGAGAGCTTGCGAAGGAGTCTGTACCGACCCGCCTGCTCTTCCCATCTGCGTCCGGGCTGAACGAAACACTGGTACCGACGTATCAGCAGTGAGCAGACGGTCCCGGGCCGCCCAGTGACGCCAGGTCGGGGCAGGAAGGGAAGCGACGCTGGCCAAGCACCCGCCGCGCGCCCGGCACCGGCCAGAATCCCGCTCCGGCCTCAGGGCTTCTCGGTGAGGCCGCGGCCGGAGGAGGGGCGTGCCCCTCGGGAGCTCACACATGTCCCCAAGGCCCCACCACCAGCGCGTGTCTGCCCGACTGGGCTCCAGACAGCCCCTGCTCTGTCTCGGTCCCGCCTACTCCAGGCTGCCTTCCAGGATGAGTTAAGAAGGACGGAGGGTCAGCCGGAGAGGTAATGTGTCTCCTCACGGCAGGTTCCGTCCCACACACCCGGGATGCATCCCCGAGGGGTGTGGAGCCCCGAAAGGTCCTATGCAGGGAGGGTGCCCCATGACGGGGACTCCACCCGTAGGTGGGAGAGGGGGACCCATAGAGGAGGGAACCAAGGCTGGGGGCCCGGTGGGGGCCACGGTGAGCACCCTGGAGAGGGCGAGCTGTGGACAAGGGGCTCAGCCTGGCCCCCCGTCTGTCCTTCCCAGGACAGAAGCACCTGGGCCTCTGATTCCCCCTTTTTCTTAGCACCAGGCAGCCTTGCACCGGGCCCTCGGCCCCCCTCCCCACTCCCCCAGCACCAGGCAGCCTTGATTACAGAGCTTCTCCTAATAAACTGTCAGCTGAGACCAAAGGATCCTTAATAATGGAGACAAGGCTCTGGACGAGCCACCAGAGCCGTGAGCGCTTGCAGCCAGCAGCCCGCAGCGTGAGGACCGGAACCCAGAGCAGCTCAGGACCTTAGAGGAGCCCCGAGTCCTTCATGCCAGCTTTGTCCCGACACAGGGGAAGCTGAGGCTCCAGGGCTGTGGTGCTGCTACCGGGTCGCTCCCACCCTACGCCGCAGCGGGACGCCTCCAGTCTGCACCCTGCCCTGGCCAGAGGCCCTACAGTCTCCTGTCCATAAGGCCTCGCCCAGGGCAGGCCGGGCCCCAAGGGGCAGGAAGGAGGCCGGAGGCTGGCACGAGGGGCCGTCTCCCACCCTGGCCGGGCTCTGGACCATCCGACCTCCTATGACCCGGCAGCCGTGACGGCGAGTGCTCCGGCCAGGCCTGGACACCCCTGGGGGCCCTCTGCTGCGCTGGACCCTGCGTAGAGACCCCATGGCCAGGATGGGTTCTGGCCCCCGGGGCATTAGAGGGCAGCCCCTAGATGCCAGGAGGACTCCCCACAAACTGGTGGTGAGGATGCCCCCCGTTTCGATTCCGTAATCTCTCTCCAGAAACCCAGGAAAGTCAGGTCATTCCAGCCGACGGGCAACCCAGCTCCGTGCCTGGAGTGGTTAACTGTGTCGTAACCAAGGGCAGCGGAATTGGGATCCCACTTGGCTCTTCAATGAAGAGGTTGGTTCCGCCCACATTTCATAATCCCGGGTGCCACAAAATGCTGATGTTTCGGGAAAAGGGGAAAATGCTCAGTATCAGAAAAAACGCCAACTAGTTTCATTTTTGGTTTTGATATAGATATAAAGTTGTACAGAAATATTTTGAGAAGCAATAAACATGTGTATACACACAGTGCATATAAATGCTGTTCAGTAGGGAGGCGCAGCTTGCCCGGGAGCCCCAGGCACCAGTGGCCACTGTGCAGCCCCGGATGCAGGGCACACGGGGCCCGCTAGCCCCGCTCTGCACACCATCACCACCTCGCAGGCGCACCCGCCCATCTTATTTCAGTGCACGTTTGTGAGCTCAGCCAATGTCCGCTGAGCTGCGTTCCCTGCTGGCTGGGCGAGCTCATCCCTGCTCCCGCCGGCTGATGAAGGGAATCTTCGGACGGGAAAGACTCATCAGCCGTCTCATGAACTTCCGTGGGCATGGCTGGTGTGCTCAGGCCAGGGAGAGGCCGCACACGGCGGGAAAGCCAGAACAGGAGCGTCCCATGCAGACCGGGTGGGGGGAGGGACTGACTCTCACACGAGACGAGGCAGGAGGTCCACAGCAGGAGCGACCCTGTTCCACCACACGTGGACTCTGTCCTCATGCTCATATCAGGGTCCAAAATGGCTGCAACTGCTTCAGCCATCGCATCAGCATTCCCGCCAGCCAGAAGGAGGACGAGGAAAGATTAGGGGCATTTCCCTTTCTTTGCACACACAACCTTAGGCATTTCAATGGCCAGAATCCTGGTCTCACAGTCACATCTAGCTGGGAGGGAGGCTGGGAAAAGAGGTCTTTATTTTGGGCAACCTTGTGTCCAGCTGAAAACTGGGGTGCGGTTATGAAACAAGAGTGTGTGTTGGGGACTAGCAGAATCTCCTTCACAGTTGATGATATGCCCTAAATCTGGTAAGCAGTGAATGCACGGAGAGAAGTAAATTATGTTCCTTATTCTCTTATGAATATACTGTTTAAAATAAATAGATTTTATTCCTTTGAATAGCTTTATGTTTCCGAAAAAACTGGACAGAAAGCACAGAGCATTCCCATATGTTCCACACACACATGCACACACACACTCACGCACACACAGAATTTCCCCGACTGGTTAGTGTGGTGCATTTCTTACCCTTGGTGAACCAATACTGATACATTAGTTTTTAATTTTTTTTTTTGAAAGAAAGAGAGACAGTTGGGGAGAGACACAGAGAGAGCGAGACACAGAATTCTCAGCAGGCTCCAGGCTCCAAGCTGTCAGCACAGAGCCCAATGGGGGGCTCGAATTCATGAACCATGAGATCGTGACCTGAGCCAACGTCGGACTCTTAACCAACTGAGCCACCCAGGTGCCCCAGTACATTATTAGCTGTGTACATAGGGGCTCACTCTTTGTGCTATAAATTCTATGGGTTTGAACAAATGTGTAATTACATGTGTCCACCATTACAATATCACACAGAGAAGTCTCTCTGCCCTGAACACCCTCTGTGCTCCCCCGTGCACCCTTCCCTCCCCCAGCCTCCTGTCAACCACTGGCTCCTCTACCGTCTCCATGCTGTGCCTTTTCCAGAATGGGATGGAGCCAGAACCAGCGCGTGGCCTTTTCCGTGGCTGCCTTCACTCACTGATGTGCATGTCTTTCCGTGGCTCCATCGCTCATTCCCCTTCAGGGCTGAAGAGCACTCCCTTGTCGGGCTGGGCATTCGCCGAAGAACATCTTGGTGTCCTTCTAGCTTGTGATCACGAACACGCATCCGTGTGTAGTTTTGTTGTGTGGACTTGCACTTTCAACTCCTTTGAGTAAACCTGAAAGAGCACGGATGCTGGATCGTACGGTAAGAGTCTGTTCCACTTCCTAAGAAAACCCCAAACCGTCCTCCAGAGCGGCTCGCCGTCCCACGCGCCTGCCCGCCGCGAGTCAGCGCTCCTGCGGCTCCGTGTCCCTGCCACACGTGCTGTTCTCACGTTTCCGTCGTACCCACGCTCAGGAGTGTGCAGAGGCGTCTCCATGCCCTAACACACACTCCCCCAACGCCTTGTGTTTACTCGCTTCTAAATGTCCACTTTTGTGAGGTTTCTGTTCAAATCTCTCACCCACGTTGTAATTGGGCTCCTCCCTTATCACTGAGCTTCAGCGGCGCTTTGTCCATTTTGGACGGAAGTCCTTCATCAGACTTCGCAAGCGTGGTCCCCGTTGGTGGCTTTTCCTTCTGTTCTCTCAGTGGGGCCGTGTGCAGAGCAGGCAAGTTTAATTTTAATGAAGCCCAACGTACTGTTTTTTTTTTTCCTTTCATGTATTGCACTTTTGGTGTGGCATCTAAAAACTCATCACCAAACTCAAGGTCATCTGTATTTTCTCCTATTTTTTCTTCCAGGAGTTTTATCGTTTGCATTTTACATCTAAGGCTGTGGTCTTTATGAGTTCATTTTTGTGAAAGGTATAAGGTAAGTGTCCACATTCATTTTTTTTTTTTGCATTTGCTTCTCTTTGTGAATATTTTTGCAGCTATTAAACATTAATTATGGGGACCTACAAAGAGACCAGAAAATAGGATGATATGATGTTGAAGACAGTGGGCAAAATCCCTTCTCTGCAGTAGCCGCAGGTGTAGAGGAATAGGAAGCAAGAGAGAAGAGCGGACGGGATGGAGGGGAAGCAGCGTGGTCTGCGGAGAGCCGGAAGGGCAGACGCAGCCGGGCACCCTCCCCCCAGGGCCTCGGGCTACACGCCTGTGTCCTGGGAGGGCAGACGAAGCTTGGTCAGGGCCTGCAGGAGGACCAAGCCCTGGAGAGGCCCTAACAAAGCAGTGCGGGGGCGGGGAGGGTGGAAAGCCACGTGCTGACTCAGAGCCCCGCACAGGCTCACCGGTGAGGGCCCTTCCTAATAACCCCAGCAGCAGAACCTGGGCTGGATGCAAGGTCCCCTGAGCTCCAAGGTCACATGTGTCTCCCTACAGCTGTAAGGAGATGGGATGAATACCCACTGCTGGTTTTCAACCCAAGGCTTTGGGCCCAACTCCACACGACAGCCCTGGTCCTGGCAAACGTAGGTGGGGTGTGAGACAAGAAGGCTAGTGCCTGAGGACTCAGCTGCCCTACGTGGCCCAGACCCAAGGCAGGCTGGTCCTCCTCTGCCTACCTTTCTCTGGGGCCACGCATCGTCCCTTGTTCTCTGGCCAGTCCTGTATCCCCACCCGCTCAGGAGCAGGCTCTGCACAGGCTCCATCTGTCCCTCCCACACACCGACTTGCAGCCCAGGGCATTGCAGGGCATAGTGGGGGCGGGGCGCAGGGGCCAGGAGTCGGCTACACCAGCCCTTATTGACAGCTCCATGCAGACTGGGCCACGACCCCACCATCACGTCCCTCCCTTCTTTCTCTCCTCCTGTTACCCCAGACCCCAGCACGAAGCCTCATAGCAGCCTGGGTGCTGGGTGTCGACCACAAGCACACAGGCAGCTGCCACTCAGGGTCCGTCCTCACACAGACCCTCCAGTGAGACGTCTCTCCAAGCTCATTCCTTTCCTGGAACCTCCAGAGCCCTCACAAGGGGAAGAGTTTCCTGAACATGGCCAAGGTCCTGAATATCCAGCATCTATGAAGCCCAAATGAACTTGTTAAAAATAAAAAGGTGCCGATGATCATTTGCTGTGAGTTTAATCCAATTAGATGACTTACTTAAAATAAGGCTTTTCTTAGGAAAACAGGAGCATATAGAGATCAGCAGCACACTGGCCCTTCCCCAGCCAGGAGCCTTCCAGATGACGAGTCTAGACAAGTGGACAGCCACCCTCTGCTCAAAGACGCCCATGGACTGGGAGCGTGCTGGCAGCCCAGTACATCTGAACGGTTCCAAAAGTCACAACGTTCTTTCTTATATTAATCAGAACCTGTTGTTCCTGAAGCTTCCATCTGTCAAAGCTGTGCCTATTCCCCTCAGTCAGCAACACAGAACAGATCTGTTCCCTGGTCCCCGGGAAAGGGACAGATCCTTGCATGTCTGAAAGGAGCTGTCATCTCCCCAGTGCCCTGCCCCCACCACCCCTGCAACTGAGAGAGAGAGAGCTGCCACTTAGGAGACCCACTGTTTGTCAAGCATTTTATTTGGGTCAAAACACAGCAATTCCCATTTAGGATGAAGGAACCAGGTTCAGAGAGGTGAGCTGCTTGCCCAGGGTCAAACTTGGAGGAGGAGATGCTGATACAGACTCACTCCCTTTCACCCTGAAAGCTGCCTTCTCTCCAGGCCCCGCAGAGCGATGGCCTCTCTCTGACACAGGAGCACCCCCCGTCTGATTAGTGCCTCTGAGGTCAAGGGACCCTTCCCCTCACCCTTCCATCAGCCCTTTTACAAAAAGGAACCCTCAATGCCCTCCTAGTCGCAAAGGCGCCCCTCCCACACCTCCGGTGGAGACTCTCTCCTCTTCCTCTTCTGCATCTTTTAGGAATGGCTCCAAGTGGAATTCCAGAATGGTCAGCCAGCAGTGTCTTGGACAAACAGGGTGGTTTTAGACTCTGGAGCAGGCAGCCCAGGCTGACTCTGTGGCCCAAAACCACCATCAAGAGCCCAAGCTCTTCTGCATCTCACCATCTACAGCAAGTGGCCTGTTGCCTCATGTTTGCAAAATGGCAGATCCGCCTCCAGGCACGACAGCCTTCAGGAAGAAGAGGGACGCACAAAGACTTTCTCCTCAGGGTGCTCTGTCTTCATTCCAGAAGGGAAACACTCCCCCACACATTTCCTCCTACATCTCAGTCAGAACTAGGCCATACAGCCTCCAAAGACCAATCATTGGCCAAGAGAAATGAAATGAGCACTAACTGGCTTAGATGGATCATGCCTCCTTCCCAGGGATGGGGTGGACACTGTCCTGCCTAGACCCTGCCTCCCTTACAGCCACCGGGACGCAAAGGGCTCTGTCAGCTGGAGACCAGGGCAGAGTCTATGTGTTAACCATTAAGAAGGCCAAGGAGGATGTTGACCTCACCTTCAGAAACTTACTCACCCCGAAGTGCCAATGCCTAAAAATCTCTGTTGGAAGCATTTCCTTTTAGGAGGGATCAGAAATTTTAGCAAAAGTAAAAACAATCTAATATTGAAATCTCAGGCACTATGTGCCAGTAGACCATGGTGTCCTTAGCAGGGTAGATAGGGAGAGGTCACCAAAAGGGAGTTCAATAAATATGGAAGAAGGGAGAGAGAAAAGGAGGGGGAAGGGAGGGAGAGATGGTGCATAGGTTTATGGAGAGAGGGAAGGAAGGCGGGCGGCTGGATGGATCTATGGGTGGATAGAGGGAGAGAAGGAGGTGTAGTATGTATGTGGGTGAGTATATAGAGGGAGGGAGGAAAGGAATAATGGTGGGTGGATGGATGGATGGATGGACACATGGATGAATGGATTAATAAATGGAGAGACGGATGGATGGGTGGATAGATGGAAGAATGGTTGGTTGGATGGATGGCAGATGGATGAAGGCAAGCTGTTTCACAGGATTCCTTTTGGAAATTTTTTTTTCTCTTTTTCTCAATTGCTAAGGAATTGGCTTCAGTTGCAAACTGCCCAAGTGGAGGGCTGAGTGCTTTGCTGTCTTTTAAACTCTTCTGGGGTTTTCTGAGCTCTGAGCAAAGCACAGCTGCCAGCAGGGAAACAAGAGCTGGCAAAGCCCTTCCCATTCTCCAGCTGAAGCGGCGGATGGACAGAAGTGCTCTCTGGAGTGGTCTTTTCTCCCCAGAGGCATTACCCTTGACTCCAGCCTTGAGGGTCCCTCGCTCAGGAAAGGGTTTTTGTTGGCCCCCTCATGCCACCCTCCATGGGAAGCGTCAGGCAGGGTGGCCCAAAGAGAATCCTCAAGGGATAGATCGGTCCACACCTGGGTGGTGTGTGGGGCCCAGATTCAGCAGAGGCGCTTTGGCCACTGTGGGCTCCCTGAGGAAGGGGCCCCTCCCCCTAGTTGAGCACGATTTGCCTTTATCAAAGAAGCAGGGACACAGGGTCCATGCAGCCTCAGGCGCTGGGAGCAGTGAAAGCATAGACCAGGGGTACAGAAGGACCTCACTGTGAGAAGCCACCCTCCACCCCCCACGGGCTGGCTATCCAGGGGTGCAGAGGGGAGTAATGCCTTCTGACCGGCTTCGGTGTCCCTGGACGCTCCCCTGATGTGTGCTGTGGGGGAAGGGCCTCTACCGAGGTCACTCGAAGGTCCTGAGGCAGGAAAAGAGGTGCTAACCTAAGTCAACCAGCGTTTTCCCAGACCACCCACGCATCCTCAAAACAGCAGCGATGCCCCTCCCAGTCTTCAACCAGGGTCACAATGAGACCCAAGCTTTGTGCCCCTGTCCTGCAGGAGGAGCAGGACACTGTCTCTCGTGGGGACAGGCAGGGGGTGCCCACGTCAAAGCCACTGGGGCCAGAGAGGCCTCCAGGCCACCAGGTGGGGATCCGGCAGGCGGGCACAGAGGCCACGAGGCTGCGATGCTGAAGGACCCGGATCCGGCACCGGGAGGGGGTCTGTTTGTGGCTCATCGGTGCCTCATTGCTCTTCCTTTATTTTCCCTCAGATCTCAGCAAAGTCCTTTCGGAAAATTCCAGCCTGGCTGAGCTGTGCTGAGGACACGGGAAGTGTCGGAGGCTCGAGTCTGAGCAGACACCTGCAATGAGAGCACTGAGCGTCGCTGGCAGGGGTGGGGGGAGGCGAACAGAAGGAGAAGCCCCGGGCTGGGCGGACATCCCTCCCCTGGGGCTCTCTGAGCACAGACTTCAGAGGGCGCGGGGCTGGTGGGGACCATCGTCTGCTTCCGGAGGAAGGCTGCTTCCTGCAGGTTAAGAGGGGCTGCCCACGCTGTGAGCCTGGACAGGCAGGTGCAGGCCAGACCCCATCTCACCCCACTCAGCTTTCTGACCTCTGGAGCCATAAGCCCTCTGTGAAAGGAGGAGACAGAGGCCCGTGGTGCAGAGCTGGGGGTGGGGGTAGAGGTGCTGCGTGGAGTCCAGTACAAGGTGGGTATCACTGTGGTCCCTGGTACCCCATCCCTGATGGAAATGAGGGAGTCAGAGGTGCAGGGAAGCCGCGCTTTGCCCCGGCTCACGTAGGCACACACACAGGCACACACACAGGCACGCACTTATAGCTGCTTAGTGACAACTGGAATTCAGGCTCCCCACAGCCTACCCACCCCCATGTCGTGTGTCCCTGCCCTTTGCAGACAGGATGGGCATTTCTAGATGCGAAGCACATGGCAGACAAGCTGAGCTGTAAGAGCAGGACAGAGAGGGGAAGGTTCTTGGCACATCGTAGATCTGAGGAGGTCCTGCCGCCCCCCACATGCTCAGGGGGCTGACCGAGGCCCCCACTCACCTGATTGGAGAAGCACCAGGCAGACTCTGAGTAAAAACTGGCCCCTTCGTGATAGAACTGAGTGTAGGATATTTAACAGTTTCTGAGAAGAGACAGAACAAAGACACTGAGGTCAAAATAAACCGAAAAGATGCTGCCT
This sequence comes from Proteles cristata cristata, assembly GCA_017311185.1. NCBI lineage: Eukaryota > Metazoa > Chordata > Mammalia > Carnivora > Hyaenidae > Proteles > Proteles cristata. The sequence goes on along the minus strand of JAESUZ010004779.1, from coordinate 119,695 downwards.
GAAACACAGCATATAATTAAGGGCTTGGCTGGCCTTTGATCCCCTTTCTTGAAGGGAACCTCTAAATCTTTGGAATTTCCCCAGGGGTTGGAGTGTCTGTTATTCATCAGGGCAAGGGGGTCTTGGACCACCCTGAGTTTATATTAATGAGATGATGTCACTGGGCCCTGATCAGGATGGGGACCAGTCCCACCAGAAACACCGGCAGAAGGAGTGGAGGCTTAGGGCTTTGAGCCATTGGGTATCAGCCCAGTCTCCCCACCTCTGGGAAAGGGGTTGAGCTGGAGGCCTCCTGGCCATGGTTTCCATCAGGGTCAGTCTCACCTTCGTACTGAAACCTGGATCAAAACTCTGGACCCTGAAGCTCAGACATCTTCCCTGGTATGTGCTGTACTGTCTGTATGTGTGGTCACACCTGGGTGTACCAGAGGGAAAGATGCCCCTGGGGACCATGGGAACTTCACCTGTGGGGCCCTCCCATCCCCATGATGCATCTATCTCTTAACTGGTCCTCACTTGTGTCATTTTAAAAGTATAAGCACAGACATCATGCTTTCTGACTTTTCATCATTGTTCCAGTGATTTGGTGAATCTAAGGAAGCTTGTGGCCTGTGGACACCCTCGGATTTGTGCCCATCTAGTCAGAGGTAAGGCCTGGGAGGCCAGCACCACAGTCAGGGCCCAAATTGAGGTCTGCGTTTGAGGGGATGGGGCCCTGCACCTGCATGCCTACAAATAACACTGAAAACCCATGGGGTGTTGTGATGGGACTCATCCAAAGGTGACTGCTCAGAGCAAATAAAGCACGGGGTGGGCAACCTGAATTTCTAACACTGCATGTTTCAACATAATCAAAATGAAATGGAATACACTGTTCACGTGCATTGTTACTATCTTAATTCTACAATGTAGATATACTATAATCCTGAATAGGGTGACCAAAATGACATAAAAATAAAAGCCTGCAACTCCTGGAAATCTCTTAGGCTACAGAATAAAGAAAACTGATAAAGCCTGAAATAATTGGAATGATGTAATTATCCAGCAAAGTAATACAGAGAGAGACTCTGTATTATTTCCAATAATTCTTGGACATTGCAGACATTATCTTAGTCTATTCTGTAAGAATCCCAACAAATTTTCGAAAGCGAAGATTGCAGAGTACATTCTCTTGCTAAATGAGAATTTATCGTAAAAGCAAGCAGAAATATACACATGGTGTTTATGTTTAAAGCTGAGGGATAGAGGCCCAAGTTGTACTCAGAGGTGCAAGTACTTGGTCTCTTCCTAGAAAAGAAAGGAGAAAGGAGGGAGGGTGGGGAGGGAGTAGAAAGGGAGAGAAGAGGCAGGAGGAAGTGGGAGGGAGGGTCGGGGAACAGGGGAAGGGAGGGGAGGAAGAAGGAGGGAGGGAGAGAGAAGGGAAGGTAGGAGGAGGAGGGGAGGAGAGAGGAGGGGGAGGAGGGAGGCGGGGGAGGGAGGGAAGATGAGGGAAAAGGAAGGGAGGAGGGACCATTATTTCTATTGTTGCCATCAGGACAAACATCAAGAGAGGATCGCTCAGAAAGAGAGACCTCTCTGGCTCCTGGCTCCCGCCACTGCATCCCTGCTTCATTTTCCCCAGATGCCCCATGTGCCCCCCTTCACCTCTGCACACAGCCACTGCCCTCTTCCTGGACCACCTGGGCTGTGTGCTTGCAGAATCCACTTTCTGTCACAACACCCATGAGATGCCCTCTCCTCAAGCCACCTTCTTCAGTGCCTAGGCTGAGGCAGGGACTCCCGAGTGCCCCCTTGGGCTCATTCCTGTTCTGTTCCTCATCAGGCTGCCCCCATGTTCCCAGGCCATGCCTCTGTCCTTCCCAGGAGATCGGAAGTCCTGGGGCAAAGACTTGCCTTCCTCGTCACCCAACCATCGAGGGACAAAGTGTCCTGCACCTGGGAAACATTCAAAGAATACTTTTGAATAAATTAATATTCATACATACAGATCAACTCATTAGAAGCATGAAAAGTAAAAGAATCGATACATCAGCTGAGGACCTAAGACACTGAAATATAAACACAGCAAGCAAACTCTGACTGAAGACAGCAGGGAGTCAAACGCACCGACAGGAGGAAGGTCCCAGTAGAAAGAGGGTATGCGGACCTGTGTAAATACTTTGGAATGTGAGAGATGGCAGACAAGGCAACAGATAAATTTGAAGTGATGGGTGAAATAGAGGATAATCTGTGCAAATACAAATCACCCACATGGACTAGAGGATTCGAGGAGGGGAAGCATGGCTGGGGCGTACCCAGAGAATCCTGCTTAGATGCCCCTGGAGCTCCTGCAAATCCCAGGTGCTGGTGTATGCTGCTTTCAAACCTGCAGACAGATGAGCCTCCATCTGGTGGCTGACGGCAAGGGAAAACAGGAGCTGTGCAGACACCTGCCCTTGGGGACAGGGTTGCTACTGCAGCTCACGGAGGTGATGGCAAGAGAGCTGGTGAGTCTGAAATGACTGTCCGCAAAAACTGAACTAAAAATGAGCCACATGATTAAGCAAAAGCTTAATTCCAGCAAGATGTTGAAGATACAGCTGGATGCCCAGGACCCCAGAGATTGCCACCTCTCCCCTCCACTCACCACCTGGCTGGCTGTTCGCATCAGTTTCCTCTTCTGTAAAATGAAGACGGGGTGTCCTCTATACATCAGGATCACGTGAGGATTTACTGAATTAATATGTGAAATGTTGGAAATCAGGCTGAGCCCACTCAGAGCTGCAGTGGGTTGGCTGTTATTTTTCAGGGAACACCATGTCATACTGCTAGCCTAGCATCATCCACGGGTGGGTCCAGCTCCCTGGCCGTGACCCTCAGCCCCTAATCACCCCCTCCAAGGTTTGCAGATTTATTCTCTGTGTTGTGGCATGCAGTCTCTGGCCCAATCTCCCTGGGCCACGCCCATCTGTCACCCAGCGGGACCTGCTGATTGTCCTGCCACACACTGATGTGCTGCCTGTGTCTGCACCTCACACGAGCCCCAAGCTTGGGACTTCTCCCCCCTAAACGTGTCACAGGGCCCACCCTGCCCAGAGGACAATCCCAGCACATTCTTGTCAGATTCATGGAATAAATAAATGAATGAGATTTGAAGCTCCTTGAGCTCATCCTCCTATAATTCCATGGCCTGGCATGGAAAGTGGGGTCCAAGCGACCATCTTGTCTCCACTGGTGATGGGGGCCCCACCTGGTAGGATCCCATCTGAGTTTACCTCTCAAGAGGTAGCAGGCAGTGAGAATCTGGGGTCTTTGAGCCCCAGGCCTGGGGATGAGGCCAGCTAATGCCCTTACGGCAACTTTGCTAGGGGTGGTCTGGTTCAGGTGGGGCTGGTCTCTCCCATAGGTATCCCTGCTGGTCTGTGGGTTCCTTTCCTGACATAGGGTTGTATCTGGGAGCCCAGATCCCTGGGTCCCCTATGTCCTGACGGGACTGCTCCCAGCCCTGGGCCCAGCATGTACAGCATTAGGGCCACAGGGTGAGAGGGTGATGCTGGGCCTTGGTTTCCCTTCCCCTTGCCGTCTAGGTCCAGCTGTCCTTTCTGACCTTTGCTCACTGACTCCTGCAACACCAGGCAAGAGGTCCCACGTGTGGCAATAGTGGCTTCTTCCCCAGCACCTTAGCCACTGCTAAGCTCCATATTGTATGAAATCCCATGGTCCAGCTTTCCCAGTTGTTGTGGGTATTTGCTGGTTCCCATCCCAAATCCATGTTCACCCTTTCCCCCTTGCTAGGTGCCTACAGATTTCCCTTTAGGATACTGCCCCCACTGTGAGGGCATCCCACATGCCAGATGAGGTCTAAGCCAGCAGCACTGCCTATGGGGCATGATCTGTCATCACGAGTCACAGAGACTGGGGGTGGCTGGGCTCCTCCCATGCAAATATCACCCTGTCCAGCCCCCTGCATGAGGGGACCTAGCCCGAGGTCCATGATGACTATGGGAGGAGGCAATGCCAAGGGACTCAGAGCAAAATTGGGAGACAGCCAGAGTACTGATCACCCCATGCCTGAAACCTCTCTTCTCTGGTCTCCTTGGTCTGTAAGGCAGTGTCCCCTTTGCTGGCCAGACCTACCTAAGTCTCTATTAGTTTGGTCCCTTGCTGCAGCAAGCATCTTAATGAGGCTATAAAAAGGCCAGGGAAAACAGAATATCCATAAAAGCAATAAGAAATACACACTGATTAGCAGTATGCCTTTCTCATGTGAGGGAGGGAGACATTCGTGCTAAAAGGGGTAACAGATGGTCTGGCTCAAGGGAGCGATGCCCTGTGTTGTTGAATAAGAAGAAAATAATGAGTATTTTCTTTTCCATATTAATGTGCATATTTAATGTAATTCTAATTTAAAAATCCATGGAGATTATTCTGACAATGGCATACAATAATTCCTAAGTTTATTTGGGGGGGGGAGGGAATTTACTAATATCCTCATGTATGTAAATGAGGGCAGCTAAGGGGACCTTGTTCAACCAGACACCAAACTACACGGGAATCTGCAAACACAGGATATGATAGATGGATGCAGGTCTGGGCAAACGTTAATGGAACAGAATCAATAACCCTAAAACCTCCCTACTTAACACGGGATAGAGGAAAGATTACAGAGTGGTGTGGGAAGATGGATTGTTCCAGGAAGGTTGCTGGGAAAGAGGGTCTTCACATAAAATCACTTGGACTCTGACTTCACAGCCTTCGCCAAGATACCTTCCAACCTCGTGAAGATGAAAGCAGCAGGCTCTGAACCACCTCCGCAGGCCAGGGAGGACATCGAAGGTGGGAGCAGAGACGAAAGTTTCTTTTTTCCAAAGAGCAGAATGAGGACAGAGGGAGGCTCAGGCCATTCATCACGCCCCGGCTGCCGCTTCCCATCTGCATTTTCTGTTTTAGTCTGTGTTTAGTAACGGACCTTGTCTCACCTCTTGTTGGGTGTGGAGCCCGGTGGACGGTGCTTTCCCAGGCCTTGGGACGTGAGGTGGGGCTTTGTGGCACCCAGCGAGATGCAGTGAGCATGCGCTCCACACATAACCCACATGTGGGTGCGTGGAACTCAGCCCTGACATCCCTTCCGCCTCGAGTTCCATTTGAGAAAGGGGCAGTTTGAGTTATCTTAGGCTTCCAACATGACCGAGGGAGAAAAAATTCTCCCAATCTTAAAAAGAGAGATGGAAAGAGGGGAGACAGAAAAATAAAATGTCAAATCTGCAAATGTGCTGCATTTTAAATGATCCAAGCACTTGCTCTAATTAGTATTCCCAACTAGGCAAGAGCAGAAAGTCAAAATCTACATTTAAATGAAGATCTTTGCAGCCCCTGACCCAGGGCTTCTGTCTGCAGTGGCTCCCGGTCCCACAGGTGGCTCAGGCTGGCCCATCCTCCCTGTGCTGCCTGGGAGGGAGGCAGGAGGGAGCTTCAGCTGGGCTTGCCGCCCAGTGTAGACGCCCAGGAGTGAGGGGCAGGACAGCTGTGGAATTTATTTCAAACGCAAACGGCCTGGGTTCCTCAGAGCAAGGTTCTTTTCCCAGGACTGGAGGGGCCAGGGTGCAGCCCTGGGAAGGAGGGGACCCTTGGACACAACCCATCCTCTGACAACCCACGCAAACCTTGCTGATGGCTTAGGGCCCCATGGGTGTGACCAGGACCCAGCGGGCTGCACTGTTTCACCCAGGGGTCTGCAGAGGGAAGACGCCGGGAGAGGCATCTAGGCAGGGGGTCCCCATCTCTGTGCTGGTAGAATCCCTCCCTGAGGCACCACTCGGGTCCTCCGAGGAAGGGTCTCCATCACGTCACCGGGCAGCAGTACCTCAGCAGGAAGCTGGAGGCAGGCGGCTGGAGGCAGGCGGCTGCGGGCTCTTAGCTGGGGTTCACCGCTCCTGTGGGCTATCTCCCTGTGCCCGAGCACCGACGGGGTCTCACAGGCAGAGCTACCCCTGCAGGAGGCTCTGCGGCCTGTCAGCACGCAGGGCTCTTAGCCCCAGGTTTCCACTGGAGAGCACGAGGCACAGCTAACCCTCAGGGGGCCGAGGCTGCCCCGGCCACGTGTTCAGTGGAGCCTGCCTGGTTCACTGGCAGAGCTGACCCCAAGCCCCAGGAGCATCCAGACGTCTGATCACCTGCAAAGCTTCCCAGAAAGGCCTCAGATGCTTCTGGAACAAGGTGGATGAAAATACACATCGGTAATCTAGTCTTCTGAGCCAGTGGCCATCGGTCACAGAGCCACCAGGCTGAGTGTTGAGAGTCGGCAGAGCGTCTTAGTCCCCGGGGGACAAGAACGGAAAATCCCATTTTATGAATGAGGGAGCTGAAGCTGAGCGAGGTTAGGCGTCTTCCCCAAACACGTGTGCCCAGTAAGTTCCAGGCTGCCTCTGCTATGCCCATGGCCTTGGCCTTGAACTTGAACTTAGCTCTTGAGGCTATGCACCCACATGCAGTCAGCTAACATGCTGATGGGCCCCAGGGACCCCAAGGTGGGGGCAGACTTTGGATCAAGAGCTAGCCCTTCAGGCCCCTCATGGAAAGTGTCTGCTTTCAGCAACACTGAACAGTATTGGGTACTGGGAGGTCTTTTTCCCTCTTCTTTTATGATTGCTTTAACCGTTATAATTCACACATTTTCTCACTGAGTCCAACTCCTCTTTCTCTGTGTGTCCCTCACAGCAGGCTCAACTCGCCTGCCTAGGCCCTCCCTCTCCCTCCTCCCTTCTCCATAAGCGTGGGCCCCTGCCACTCACCAGCTTGTGGCTGGGGAGGCGCCAACCGGACAAGGCAGACGCTGAACCCCAGGACCACAGCAGCAAACGCACGGGGCAGCCCTGCTCGGATGCGCACCCGCACGGGGGGCCGGAGGCCCCGTCCCGGGGCAAGCTGGGGGCATGGGCAGAGACAGCCCGCCGGCTCCCACCTCTCTGTCCACCAGCCTGTTCTTTCCCCCCAGGACTTGTGCCTTGGAGCCTGGCCGTGCACACCCTTCTCCTCTCTGGGGCCGGGTGGGCCCACGTGCCGTCTTCCCGTACATTATCAGAGGAGCCCAAGCATCACCCCAGATGCTTCCCAGCTGCCCCGCCCCCCGCAAGCCATGAACAAACCACCAGTAATGATTTGTTTGCACAAGATGAAAAAGTCAGTGAGTGAGTTTTTTTCCAAGCTGGAGCCAGGGCTATTTGTCATAGAAAGAGGAAGCTCCGTGCCTGGAGCGGGACTCACTAGAGATGCGCCCAGAGAAAGAGTCCATTTGCTTAAATGTGCTCTGCAGGCACTTGCTTCTCCAGCTGGGGAAACGGATTGAGAAGGTACCGCTTGAGCTCATCACAAAATTCTCCCAAACGTGGCTGTTTGCTAGCCAGCAAGATCTGGGGTCCAGAGGCAGTGGGAAGTCTTACCCAACTGTTGCTCCACAAATGCAGTTCTTGGGGTACTGTGGACACAGGAGGAGCCGCAGCGCTGTGTCAGCACCCGGGCTGCTGTCTGGGTGCCGCCGGACAGCCCCACGTCCCCGCAGATGGCGGCCCAGGCTCAGCACTAGGTGGGGCTGTGAGAAGGTGTGGGTGGGGAGGGGGTCCTGGGCAGGTGCTTGATGTCCCAACCAGTGCGTCCCCGGCGCGTCACGCCCAGGTGTCTCGGGCCTTCCCCAGGGCCTCTGCTCGCTGGGGCAGCCGGTCTCTGTGCTCAGCCAGCCTGCAGGGGCGCCTCTAAGTGCCTGCACCCCCGAGGGCCTCTGGCTCCACGAAACCCCCAGTGAAGAGATTCCAAGGGCAAGAAAGCAAGACCGGATTCCAACAGGTGGAGAAGGGACCTCAGCCCCCAGGAGGCACCACGGGCGCCCCCAGCCGCCTGCACTGGAAATGCATCCCTTGCCGTGAGCGGTCTGAGGGCGCTGTCATGTCCGTGAAGAGCGAAGGAGGTGACGTCAGCACACACTGCTGCCCGCGGGAAGGACAGAAGTGTTCGGCGTCGGGAGATGCACTTTTCCAGCTTCTAGGCATTAATAGCAAGAGCTGGGAAACAACACATAAATCGTGCACCTGAGGGTTTTAAAGTACTCGCTGTAATTGGCATTAACTGTGAATCGAGTGGTGTTGGTATCTGCACAGCTAAACTAAACGTGTCTTTCTGGGGAAGCGTAGTTGACTTCCCAGAAGAAGTCTGAGGGGCCATAACTAATTACAGGTGGCATTTCCTAATGTGGCATCATTGTGATTCGGGGCTCGGAGCCCCAGGCAGCTGGCAGGGCCGGGAGGGACAGGCATGCGGAAGGGAAATAGAGCCCCTGACCAGGGGCCCCAAGCAGCCCAGCTTCTGGAAGAGAACCAGAGCCGAGGGTGGGGGGAGCTCGGACGTGGGGGCCATAGACTCAGGCAACGCTCAAGTGCACTTAGAAGCCAGGCAACGGCATCTCGGATGTAACTCTCCAGGCGGGGACAGGGAGACCGGCTGGCCTCTGCTCACTGGCCTGACATGCTCCCTCTAGAAACCCAGCCTTCATGCTGGGAAAGAGCCAAGCCATGCAGAGAGAGCTCAGGTCCCCAGTCCCAGCTGTGCTGGTCGTCAGGACACCCCCAGCCCTCACATCTGTGCAAACCGCTGACCTGAAGAATTCACAAGCATGAGAAAATCAGCCGTGCTTTAGACCAGGAAATCCGGGCTGCTGTGTCCTGCGGTGGGAGACAGCCAGCACGCCACCCAGTCGGCCCCGGGCCGCCCTTCTGCCTCATCCCTGGGGCTCCGGTGGGTGATGGGAGCTTGTCCAGAAGGGCTGGGGGCCCAAGTCTCCGGGTGTGTATCAGCCCCCTGGGCACGCCACCATCCAGCCACAGACCCGCACCCAATGTCCTCTCTCCCATGGAGTAACTGCTGTCACCCTTTCTCTTCCAACATGTGACAGTTTAGAAGGTACTTTCAAATATACTGACTCACTCAAGAAAACAACCTTTGAGGGACAGGTTCTGTTTCCATTTTTATAGAAACTCTAAGGCTCAGAGGAGCAATGCAACTTGCTCAAATCACTTAGTATCAAAAGAAAAATCAAACTAACTCAGAAGACGGCCTCTGGCTGGTTTCTGTCCACTGCTGTCGGAGCTCACAGCGCCCATCCCAGAAGCTTCACGTGGCAGCCAGGCCCCTACAGGTTCTGCCTGAACAAACCCCCTTCTCTAGTTCTTTTATAGCAGCTACTTCCACTGGAGAATCAGCAAGGCCACGAAGAGAAAGAGGACATGAGAATCAGGTCTGGCAGTTTAGCTCACTGGGATGCACACCATGTGGTCATCTTGCTTCCTCTTTTGCTCCTGTTGCTGGGAAGCTCCTCATGGGGCCAGATGCAGCCTGATCATAACAATAGTGCAGGACTCCAGGCTTTGCTGGCTCAACATTATTTTCCCTGTAACTGTTTTTTTTTTTCCCCCTTCTCTCTAGATTGTATTCTTTCCTAACTTGGACATTTTTTTTTGTTTTATGGAGCACATAAGATAACATTTTTGCGGGGCGCCTGGGTGGCTTAGTCGGTTAAGCGTCCGACTTTCGCTTAGGTCATGATCTCTCGGTTCGTGGGTTCGAGCCCCGTGTCGGGCTCTGTGCTGACTGCCAGCTCGGAGCCTGGAGCCTGTTTCAGAGTCTGCGTCTACCTCTCTCTCTGACCCTCCCCTGCTCACGCTGTCTCTCTCTCTCTCTCTCCTAGAAATAAATACAAATATTTTTTTTAAAAAGATAACATTTTTGCTTAATTAGTCCATTAATAAATTTACCGAGCCTAAGACTGGGTCAGGCACAGAGTAAGCAGTGAATGAATGAATGAGTGAATGAACGAATGAATCATTCCCCATGTTGCTGGGATGTGATGCCTATGGAAAGCATTTCACAAGGCTAATGTATTAAATACACCACTATGCAGAGGAATTTAGTCATTATGTCAGATGGGAGATGATGGGAAGACACAGGGAGAGACTGGCAGCCACCGGTCCCAAGCAAAGAAGAGTCAGTGGTGGCATTTGGGGCCTCCTTGGGGGACACAGGTCCTCACACGGTGATCTATGCTTTCCTGAACATCTGAACACTTTCAGAACAACTTTCTCTATACCTGTGCTTTGTCTGAGCGACTCCAGCTCCTTCATGGAAGCTTCCTTGATGGACCGAGGTAGGAATCTGCTGCTTGTCCTCGAGGGTGGAGGTCAGTGGTTGAAGAACAGACCCTAAAGCCAGCCGCTGGGGTTGGAGTCCCCTGGAGAGGGTCCATGCAGACGGTGGGTCCATTGGCCCGGGGAGGCCTCCTGCCCTTACCAGAGAGCCCACGGGGATGGTAGCATCTTGCCCGGATTGGCGATGCTCTGGGCCCACACCGTGAGGCACCACTGGTCCAGAGCATGCAGGATGGCAAGCACCATGGGGGCTTTTCGCTGCTGGAGGTGCATTCACGCTGGTCCTGAGAACCTCCCCTGGGGATGCGGGGCCCCAGCTGTAGCCAAGCAGGGAGCTTCCAGGACCTTCACTGTTTAATCAGAAATTAACTGGGGAGCATGATTTTCCTGGAGAAGCATTGTCTAGAGGAAGCCCAGAGCTCAGTAGCTGGCACTCCTCATACTCCAAGTTCATAGGCTGGATCGAACTAGAGGAGATGCAGGATGGACAGACGGCACTTTCTGATGTAAATGCAGTGGGGGGGAGGGCGGGCATGGAGGGGCAGAAGTACGCTCTCTTTTGCCAGTGCTGGTCTTGAAAATCAACGATCTGGGGGCTGGGGTTCTGTGACCTCTATTTGCGTTTCTGCATTTCCCAAGGACTCTGCTGAGAGACAGCCTCACGTGGCCATTCTGCACCTTAGAAACAGTCATGAACGGCCTGAGCCTCCCAGGACACAGCAGACCAGGCGTCCTCAGGTTTCCAAGCTCCAGAAAGCAGGGCGGTGTCCGTCACACTGCTCCCCAGCCTCAGAGAAAGAAGGGGTCAGCCACACGCCCAGAAAGAGACCACACAGCAAAAGGAACTTAACATCCAGGGCACGGGCTCCGGGGTCAGTCTGGGGCTCAGATCCTTGAAACTTTTGCAACTAGTTGCTCCTCTGATCTTCATTTTCAACATTTGAAAAGCGAGGGTGATGAGCGCCCTTCCCCAGCCGCACTTCGGGTTCCGCGAGTTAACGCGAGCACGGTCGGGCGACTGCGAAGAACTGAGAACCCACACGAAACTGCAGGACTGTGTCTGGGCCGCAGCAGGCGCAGGGGCGGGTGAGCAGTGGGCGGGCCCCCGAGCGCTCCCACTCGCTCAGCAGGCCCCCAGACCACGCCGGCACAACAGAAATGATCGGAAGTCACCGTAACCGGGCAGCCCTGTGGCCCAGGGACTCGGCGTCCCTCGAGGGTCGGAAGCACCGTTTTGCACGGAGCCGCCTGATCCTGGTGCTGGTGAGCCGCCCCTGCTCTGCAGGCTCATGGGCTGGGTCCTGCCCGGGGACCCGGGGGTGGGGGAGTCGTGCAGAGGGAAGGGCAGCCTGGACCTCCACGTGCACAGGAGGAGGAGGGCGCCCCCCTACCCGCAGGACATGGAGTCCCCAGGTTGCTGGAGCAGGGACCGCCCCCCAGCCTCCCATGTCAGGACATTTGGGTCACAGTCTGAGTTCTGGCAGGAAGACTGTGAGTCGAAGGGACGCGAGCCGCTCAAGCATGGCCTGTAAATCATCCTGCACGACTCTGCCCGCCTGACGTTCTGCTTGAGGTGTGGAAACGACACGGCCAGGGAAAGGGTCCAGATGGCACATCTGCGTACCCAAAATTCATATTTTGAATGGGCTGGGAGGGTACCAGCCCTCTCCCTGGTGTGGCTGCATGCGGACATGGGCCTCTTAGGGGGTGAATCGGGTCAGATGGGGCCGTGAGGGCCGGCCCTGGTCCCCCCGGATGGAGCCCTTGTAAGAGGAGACATTGGAGCTCCATCTCTCTCTCTGCATTTGCACAGAGATGGGGTCAGGAAAGCATGTGGCAGGGATGAGGCCTCTGCAAGCCAGGCAGGGTCCTCACCGAAAACCGGATGCCCTGAAACTCCATCTTGGAACTTCCAGGCTCCGGAGCTGTGAGGAGGTTCACTTCTGTTGCTCAAGCCCCCAGGGCACAGTGATTCGCTCCCAGGTCCCACACGGCCCAGGCAGGAGGCGTGGACTGGTGAACCCCCTTCAGGACGGGCGGCCGTGAGATGCACAGTCAGGGGCCAGGCCTTTTCCTTCTCATTGTTCCAAGATCGAAATTGTGGACTGGGCTCACCTTCTCTCTTTGGTTAATGGGGTATAGTTTCCAGATAACATATGTTTTAATGGTAGACTTATTTTAAGACAGTTTTAGATGAATGGACACGTTGAGAAGACAGTGAAGAGCATCCCCGTGCGCCCTGCGGCCGGGTGTCCCTGGGGCCAACTCCTCGCCCCGGGAACGGTGCCTTCGTTATGACTAATGAGCAGATTCATGTCGGCAGCGATGGAAGTCCACGCTTCCCTTGCGTTTCCTTAGCTTCTGCCCCACGTCCGTCTTTCTGCTCCAGCATGCAGCCCAGGACAGTCACTGCCTCTCCACCGACTCCGGCTGGGACAGCTTCTCAGATTTCCCTTGTTTCCCATGACCTTGAGGAGGCGGGGCAGGTGCTTTGCAGGGCGGCCGCCCCCTGGGAGCTGCCTGGCGCCCTTCTCATGACTCACCGGGCATCTCGCCCACTGGGAGGAAGACCACGGAGGGCGTGTGTCTTCTCAGCCAGTCCTGGGAGAGGCACCCAGTATGAGTGGGACTCCCGAGGCTGCCCCTGATCTGCCCGAGCAATTCTTGGTGAGGCTTCTCTGCCGCAAGCCACACACCCCCCAGACGTTTCCCTCCTGTCCTCGCGGAAGGAGGCCATCACGTGAAGGCCACATTTAACAGGCGGGGACCACACACCCCCGCTTGAGGGTAGAGCGGCTACATGAATTATTTGGAATTTTCCTGCATGAGATCTGCCATTTCTACCCTATTTGTTTACGCTTACAATGATTTGTTTCTACAGGTATGGACCTGAGAATTTATGTTATACGTCGGGTTATAATTTAATCTTATTTTATTTATTTATTTATTTATTGCTCAGATTTTTCCAACTTTAGCCTCTGGGAGAAATTGCAGTGGCTCCTGTGTCCTCTGAAATCACTTTTTCCCCCCGTTCAGTATTTCTGCATCCGTGCCTTTTTTGTTTTCCTTTGTGAGCTCTTCCTTACTTTCTGGAAGTACAGGCTCACAGGCCTATCGTGTATATTTGTTTCTTCCCTCCCAGTCCTAGACTCAGATCAGTCGTTTCTCCGCGGAACCCTGGTTTCTCTCGTTGAAAAATCGCATCAAAGACCACGATCTGGGCACGCAGCTTGCTCTTTGCTGCTGGGCCACGTGCGTTTTAGGCCCTCTCCGCAGAGCAAGGAGACGCACGTCTAAGTGCTAACCTGTGTGCCAGCGTGTGCGCACATCACCGGAAACGTTTCTGTCTGCAGCCGTCGGATTTATGTGACATTAAACACGACTTTGGGTTGATGCCTCCAATCCTATGTGAGTATTTCTAGCGTCTTCTTGCTTCTCTGTAAATTCCCATTCGAACGGGACAAGCCTGGCTCCACCCTCGGCTCTCCTTGTGCTAAACTGCTCAAATCCAGGGTTACAGGCACAAGAGGGTCAGACAGTTAACCACTGCCCCGGGAGAGGACTTCATCGGCCGAATCTCAGGGCATGGGGGCCTTTCCTCTGCTTTACAGACCCCGCTCGTTTCCAGTTCCTTAGGTCAGCACCCGGCCCCACGCGGTTTGGCGAGGTTGGCCAGTATGTTTGCGATGCAGGGAGCTCCCTGCAAGCAGGAGGGTGAGGGCTTCCCTTCCTGCACCTTCTGGGTTCTTTCCTGGGTCCCATAACCTCCCAAATGACGGCTCAAATTTGCATACATTACGCTTCACTCTTTGTGCTGTAAAGTTCTATGAGTTTTGACAGATGCATAATGTCATCTGCTCACAGAACCTGTCATCCATCATCCATCCATACATAGCATACGTATAATTTATCATATGCACGCAGCTGTCAGACAAAACAGTCCCATAGCCCTGGACAAGCCGCAGGCCCCATCCACTTAGCGCTCTTCCCTCCTCCTGGCACCCTGGCCACCACGCTCTTACTCCCTCTGTAATTTCGCCCATTCCGGGACGTCATATCATTAGGATCATACAGTGCGAAGGTCTTCTCAGACCAGCTTCCTTCATCTCGTGCATTCAGGGTTGACGCATGCTTGTTGTGACGTCCCAGCCCCTCTGTCTAGAACTTAATAACACCCCATTGTCGGGTCGTAGCCTGGGTTGCTCATCCTCCCACTGCCGAAGGACAAGTCATTTGCTTCCGCTTTGGGGTGATTATGAATAAGGCCGCTAGAAGTGGGTTTTGTGTGGACACAAGTCCCCAGATCGGGTGAGTAAATACCGGGGCATGTGACTGTGAACAGTGAGACTACAGCTGTGTGAGGATCTTCCTGGGCACCTGGGTGGCTCAGTCAGTTAAGCATCCGACTTTGGCTCAGGTCATGATCTCATGGTTCCTGAGTTCGAGCCCACATCAGGCTGTCTGCTGTCAGCACAGAGCCTGCTTCGGATCCTCTGTCCCCCTCTCTCTCCGCCCCTCCCCTGCTGGCGCTCTCTCTCTGTCTCTCTCAAAATTAATAAGTTAACTTAAAAAAAATAAAAAGAATCTTCCTGCCTGTCCTCCATGGTGGCTGCACCATTCCTCGTTCCTGGCAGCCACGGATGAGTGTTCCTGTTGTGCCATGACCACACGTGGTGTGGCCAACTGTGTGTGTGTGTGTGTGTGTGTGTGTGTGTGTGTGTGAGAGAGAGAGAGAGAGAGAGAGAGAGAGAGGAGAGAGAGAGAGAGAGCCATTTCTAACAGGTGAATCTGCATCCCGTTACTGGTCTAACTCGCAATTCTGTAATGGTGATTATGTTGAGCGTCTTTTCATGTCCCTACTTGCAACCTATACGTGTTTCTTAGCTGAAGCGTCTGTTCCGCCCTCGCCCCCAGCTCGTGCCTGGGCTGTTTCCTTGCGGGGCTCTCTGAGTATCTGCATACGGCTACTTCTGAAGGACACATGTGGCGTGTTTTCTCCTGGCCTGCGACCTGCCTTCTCGTTGCCTTGAGCCGGGCTTTGCAGAGCAGAAGTTAATCGTTCTAACAGAGTCCAGCTTCCTTTTCTTCTTCAAGGCTTGTGCTTCTGTTGCTACATCCAAAGCCTTGTCCTGAAACCAAGGTCACTTCCATTGTCGTCCCTGCTCTCTGTTTTGTAGCTGTGCATTTTGCCTCTAGGTCTGTGATCCGCATGTAGCTAACCTTTGTGAAAGGTGTGAGGGATGCGTTGTTACGTTGGCTTGGTTTTGCATTTTCCTCCAGCACCTGGAAAGACTATTCTTTCCGCCCTGACTTGCCTTTATGCGCTCCCCAGAGGTGAGTTGACCGTCCTTTTGTGGGTTGTACTACTCATTCCTCTGCCATTACTTATGGCCTATTCCTTCTCCAAGGCAGGTCCCTGACACTGAGGCTTTCGGCTAAGCCTTAAAGTCAAAATGCGACTCCTCTGAGCTTGGTTTCATCTCCGTGGTGTTGGTTGTTCTGGGTCTTAAACTTTTCTACCTACGCTTTAGAGTCACTTCATCAATATCTATAAAATAACTTTCTGGGATTTTGTTGACATAGCATTGAACCCATGACCCAATCGGAAAGGGCTGACATTTTTTAAATGTTGAGTCTTTCAATTCATGAACATAGATGATCTGTCCATCAACTTAGAACTTTGATTTAGCTTATCAGGGTTTTAGGGTTTTACCGTACAGAGAGCCTGTGCATATTCTAAGCGTATTGTCATTTTGGGTTTCTTTGAGGGGGAGAGGTGCTATTACACATGGTATTTGTTTTATGGATTTCAAACCCTGATTGTTCATAGATGGTGCAAAAGAAATCACTTGACTCGTGTATTAACCTAGTGTCTACAGCCTGCTATTATATGGTGTTCATTTCAGAAGTTAGAGGGTCTTCTTTTTGGGATTTTCTACATAGATGATCACGTCATCTATGAACAAGTTTTATTTCTTCCCAACTGTATACACTTTTTCCCCTCACCTTGTCTTGCTGCACTAGCTAAGACTTCCAGAAGATGTTTAGTAGGACTTTCGAGAGCACATCCTGGCCTTCTTCCTGATATTGGGGGAAAACATCAACTTTGTCACCATGAAGTATGAGCTGTAGGTATTTTGTGAATGTTCCTTACCAAATGTGAACGTTCCCCTCTATTCTAGTTTTCTGATAGAGATGAGGGTTAGATTTTTGTCAAATGCTTTTTCTGCAACTACTGATATGATCCTATGATCTTTTTTTTTCTTCTTTACCCTGTTGATGTGATGGATTACATTAACTGACTTATTTGAAAGTTGAACAAATCTTGCATACCTGAAACAAATCCCACTTGGTTCTGGTTGTAATGCATAATTCATTTTATACATAGTTGGATTCAATTAGCAAATATACTACTGAGGATTTTTGCATCTATGGTCATGAGAGATATTGATCTAAAGTTTTCCTTTCTTGTAATTCTTATCTGATGTTGATATTAGGATAATGCAGGTCTTATAAAATGATTTAAGGAAGTATTCCCTTGGCTCCTCATTTCTGGAAGAGATAGTAAAGAATAGGTATAATTTATTCCTTAAATGTTTGGTAGAATTCACCAGGGAATCCATCTGGGCCTAGTGCTTTCTATTTCAGAAGGTTATTAATTATTGATTCAATTTTTTAATAGATATAGACCATTCCAATGATCTATTTTTCCTTGTGAGAGTTTTGGTGGATTGTTCTCTTTAAAGGAATTGTTCCATTTCATGGAAGGTATTAAATTTGTGGATATAGAGTTATTCGTAGTGTTTCTTTAGTATCCTTTTAATGCCCACGGGATCAGCCATGATGACCTACCTCTCTTACATTTGATATGAATAATTTGTGTCCCTGCTCACCATCTTGGTTAGTGTGACCAGAGGTTTATTGGTTTTATCACTGATCTCTTCCAGGGCCCTATTTTGAGTTTTGTTGGTTTTCCATATTTCAATTTTCCTCTTTTCAATTTGATTTCTTTCTGCTGTAATTTTTATTATATCTTCTCATCTGCTTCTTTTAGGCATAATTTGCTCTTCTTTTTTCCCCGGTATCTCTAAGATGGTAGCTTATTGATTTTAAATCTTTCTTCCTTTTTCATATATGAATGCAATGCTTAAAAAATCCTCTAAGCACTGTTTTCACTGAATCCCACAAATTTTGGCAAGTCTTGTTTGGCTTCAAAGTATATTTTAATTTCCTGCAAGACTTCTTTGACCCATGTGTTATTTAGGAAGGTACTGTTTAGCCTCCAAGTATTTTGGATTGTGGCAGCTTGTGCTCCTTGTTGTTAATTTCTATTTCAATCCCACCATGGTCTGAGAGCATAGTTTATATTATTTTTATGCTTTTAAAATTGTTAACTTGTGTTCTATAGCCCAGTATGTGGTCTTCCTTGATGAAGTTTGATGCCAGCACGAAAAGAATGCTGAATGGAGTATTTCGTAGATGCCAATTAGATCAAGCGGATTAATGATGGTGTCCACGTCAACTCTTCTTCTTGATGATCTGCAGACTGGATCTATCAGTTCCTCAAGATGGGTGTTAACATCTCCAACCGTGATGATGGATGCGTCCGTTTCTCTTTCAAGTTCTACTCACTATTGCCTCACACTTTTGACATTCTGATTTTAGATATAAGCACAATAAGGGCTGCTATGCCTTCTTAGAGATTTAACCCCTTTATCATTATGTATCACTCCTCTTCATCCCTGATAGCATTCCTTGCCTATAGTCTGTTCTGTCTGGAATTAACAGTTACTCTTTCTCTTGATTAGTGTTAGCATGACCTATCTTTCCCCATCTCTTCACTTTTAATCTCTATGTGTCTTTATATTCAAAGTGAGTTTCTTGTAGACAACATATAGTTGGTTGGGTCTTGTGGTTTT
The DNA here is from genome assembly GCA_017311185.1 of Proteles cristata cristata. Lineage (NCBI taxonomy): Eukaryota > Metazoa > Chordata > Mammalia > Carnivora > Hyaenidae > Proteles > Proteles cristata. The sequence continues at coordinate 101,607 of JAESUZ010004779.1, read as the reverse complement.
TCTTCATTCTGGCAAGCTTTGTCTTTGAGAGATTTAGACCATTCACATTTAAAGTGATTATTGATGTAGTTGAATGAATATCTATCATGTTTCTATTTCCTATTTATTGTTCTGTGTTTCATATTTTCTTCCTCTCTTCTGCTTCTGAGAATTTTACATATTCCATTTCCTTGTATGTCTTAGTGTATCAATCATATTCCCTTTTCTTTTTTTTTAATATTTTTTAAATATTTTTATTTATTTCTAGGAGAGAGAGAGAGACAGCGTGAGCAGGGGAAGGTCAGAGAGAGAGGGAGATACAGACTCTGAAACAGGCTCCAGGCTCTCAGCTGGCAGTCAGCACAGAGTCCGACGCGGGGCTCGAACCCACAAACTGCGAGATCATGACCTAAGTGAAAGTCGGACGCTTAACCGACTAAGCCACCCAGGCGCCCCTCATATCCCCTTTTCAACTCTTTCGTGACTTTCCTAGGGTTTGCCTACATTTACAACTAATCTAAATGTACTCTCAAATTACAACATGCTGCCTCAAATTAGTGTATGCGCCTTATAACAGAGTATCTTAGTTCTCTTCCTATAACGCTGCTGTTGTTCAGTTCACCTATCCACATGTTCTTTTTTTGTTTAATTTTTAAGTAAACTCTATGCCCAGCATGGAGCTTGAGCTCATGACACTGAAGACGGACTGAGCCAGCCAGGCACCCACAACTTATCCATATGTTCTAATCACCCAACACATCCTTATTATTATTTCTTTTGGCACTTATCTTTTAGATCAATTAAAACAAGGGGAAAATGTAGGTTATTTTACCTTCACTTATTTTTTCTTTGATGCTCCTCCTCTCTGTAGGTCTGATATCATCATTCTCCTTCTTCCTGAACAACTCCTGGCATTTCTTGCAGGGTTTCTTGTTGGGCGATGAATTCATGTTTTTCTAAGAAAGTCTTTGTTTTGATTTTACTTTTGAAGGCGAATTTTAGGTTAACCTTTGTTTTCTTCCAACACTTTAAATATTTTACTCCATTCTCTCTTTGTCCTCTTGGTTCCTGAAGAGATGGCCCACACAATTCATATCCCCGTTCCTCTCCAGGTGAGGTAACTTTTCTTTTGGCGTCTTTCGAGGTTGCCTCTTTGTGTAACCATGATGTGCTTTGTGCAGATTTTTGGTATTTATCATTTCCTAGATCTATTGTTTCTTAGAGATGTCATTAATTTTGGAAAATGTTCTGCCATTATCACTTTAAATATTCTTTCTGCTGCTTTCTACCCTTCTCCTTCTGTATTCCCATTGTGCACATAATTTTCTTATCATCTCACAATTCTAGTTTATTCTCTACCCCCACCCTGTCTTTATTTCCTTTTTTCCCTCTTTGCATTTCAGCTTGGGCAGTGTCTATTGACATGCCTTCCCTCACTGATTCTCCTCTCATCTGTATCCAATCTACTTGTGAATCCCTGAGAGGCATTTGTCATTTGTGTTATGGGATGACGAATGGCCTCCTCCGTGTAGGGGAGCAAAACTGGCCATCCCAAAATGTGTCCCCTTAGCATGTGGATTGTGGTAGGCTGACCATTGTTGGGAAACAGAAGGCTCAGGAAGGAATTCTGACCTTCCCCCATACTGCCTGAATTGGGGTAGAGGACCTGGTCTGGGGAGGGAACTCACACCACAGATAACTGGTATAATGCGAACTAGGTATGGTAGAAAGCGAGGACGCCGGCAAAGTCTTGTTAAAATTCCTATTCATGCCCCACTGTTCCTTAGGATCCAGAAAACATTTGTCTGCGAAACATTTACTCTCTTTCCCCTTCCTATAAATTACCTTCCTCCTCTTTACAGTCCCAGACCCCTACCCTTCTCCTTAGTTCAGGATGACATCTATACCTCATTTTGCCAGAGTGTCTTCGGAACCTCATGTCTATGTAATTATTTAATCAAATTTGACTTTCTCCTGTTCGTCTATATCCTGTCAATTTAGTTCTTAGACAGTCAGAAGACTCTTGAAGGGTATAGGAAATATTTTCTCCCTAACCTTAGCATTTCCTTTTGATTCTGTCTCATAATTTCTCTCTGCTACCTTACTCATCTGTTCTTGCCTGAGACAGACTTTTCCCACTAGACCCCTGAGCGTTTTAATCATGGTTATTTGAAACGCCTCATCTGGAGGCGCTTGGGTGGCTCAAGTTGGTTAAGTGTCCTACTCATGATCTTGGCTCAGGGCATGATCTCACGATTCGTGGGACAGGGCCCCACATCAGGCTCTGAGCTGGCAGTGTGGAGCCTGCTTGGGATTCTTTCTCTCTATCTCTGTCTTTGCACCTACCCCTTTCTCTCCCCAAATAAATAAACTATAAAAAATGAAAGTCCTTGTCTGATAATTTTCAATTCTGTGTCCTGTATGAGTCTGTTTCTGATGCTTACTTTGTATCTTAAGAGTGTGTTTTCTCTTGCCTTTAGCATGGCTTGTGATTTTTTTTTTTTTTTTTTTGGTTGAAATCTGGACATGGTTTATTGGGTAGAAATGGAGATAAAAGGTCTTCGGTGTGTTTCATGTTAACCTGGCTAGGAGTCGAGCTGTACCTTATGCTCACCGTAGCCGTAGGCATCAGAGGCTTCAAATCCCTGGAACGTCCTTGCTTTCGTCACCTCTGCGGTCTCTGGGTTTTCCTAAGAACTCCTTCTGCCGTTCAGCACGGCGTGGCTCCGTCGGCTGCAGGCCACGGTTACTGTGCGCAGTCCTGGTGACAGGGTGGTAGCGGTAGGACAGGGAGGAAGCCCAGGCCTAGAACGAGATCTCTGTTCGCCGTGGCCTGGGCCGTGACGCTCACAGCTGCCTCTTGGCTTTCTTCCTCCTCCCGGGTGGTGCAGGGGGGCTGCCGGGGGCTGGAGCGGACCCCTGCCTTCCCCTGCCGGCCGCGGGAGGAGGAGATTCTGGTGCCGGTGTTTCTCTAGAGAGTAGGTCACTGTGATGGAAAGTGCTCTGGGCTTATCCCAGTGCGGTCACCTCCCTCCCCTGCAAGGTCACCTCCCTCCCCTGCAAGGTCACCCCCCTCCCCTGCAAGGCCACCTCCCTCCCCTGCAAGCTCACCCCCTCCCCTGCAAGGTCACCTCCCCCTCCCTGCAAGGTCACCTCCCTCCCTGCAAGTTCACCCCCTCCCCTGCAAGGTCACTTCCCTCCCCTGCAAGGTCACCCCCTCCCCTGCAAGGTCAACCCCTCCCCTGCAAGGCCACCTCCCTCCCTGCAAGGTCACCCCCTCCCCTGCAAGGTCATCCCCCTCCCCTGCAAGGTCACCTCCCCTCCCCTGCAAGGTCACCTCCCCCCTAGGTCACCCCCCTTCCCTGCAAGGTCACTTCCCTCCCCTGCAAGGTCACCCCCTCCCCTGCAAGGCCACCTCCCTCCCTGCAAGGTCACTTCCCTCCCTGCAAGGTCAACCCCTCCCCTGCAGGTCACCCACCTCCCCTGCAAGGTCACCCCCTCCCCTGCAAGGCCACCTCCCTCTCCTGCAAGGTCAGCCCTCCCTGCAAGGTCACCCCCTCCCTGCAAGGCCACCTCCCTCCCCTGCAAGATCACCTCCCTCCCCTGCAAGGTCACCCCTCTCCCCTGCAAGAACCGCCAGGGGGTTTCCTGGGCTCCTCACTGTGAAGATCCTTCGGGGGCTCCTGTGAGCAAAACCCATGGAGGTGTGGGGCCCCCGGCGATTTCTCCCTCCCACGTCATCCACGTTCGGCCTCTGTCATTTGCCAGAATTAGCACCGGAGTCTTCCTTGCAGCGGCTGCCGCTCCAGGCACGCCGCTCTCGGCCATGGCCCTCCTTATTTCTGTCTCTCCAGACCGTGGGTGGCGTGTCGTCCTGCCCCCTCCGGTCTCTGGCGGCTCAAGAAAAGTCGTTGGTTTCCAGTTTGTTCAGCTTTTTTCTCATTGTAAAGATGAGAGTGGCAACTTTCAAGCTCCTTCCTTGTCACAGTTGAAACCGGATGTCCCTAAATAGACTTTTATTTTAGAATTTACAGAAAAGTTGCAAAAAATAGTACACTGAGTTCCTATACACACCCAATTTCCCTTATTGTCAGCATCCTCCATTCCTATGGTACATTTGTCACAACTAATGAACCAATATCGATATGTTATTATTAACTGAAGTTCATACTTCATCCAGATGTCATTTGTTTTTTCCCCTAATTTCCTTTTTCTGTCCTAAGAGCCCATCCAGGGACATGGCAGAACATTTAGTCTCAGACATCCCTGGGCTGTGACAGCTTCTCACCGTGTTCTTGCTTTAGATGACCTTGACGTTGGAGGAGTACTGATCAGGCATTCTGTAGACTGTCCCTCAATTTGGGCCTGTGTGACATTTTGCGCATGGTTAAACAGTGGGTGTGAGTCTCAGGTACGAAGCCCACAGAGGTAAAGTGTCTCTATTATCATATCATATCGGGGGCACGTGCTGTCAACATGACATATGGCTGTAGACGCCGACCTCCATCACTGGGCTGAGGTGTGCTTGTCAAGGCTGTCTGCTGCAAAGTGACTCTCCCTGACCGTCCACACTGTGCTCTTCAGAGGGATGTCACAAAGCCTGGTCCACATTGAAGGGTGGGGAAGAAATGGATCATCTGAACTCATAAGTGAGGGTGGGGTGTGTGCTGGGGGGTGGGGATCGTATGATGATATCTATTCTCAAATAGGTATATGTATGTGTATACAGTCTACCTCCACCTCACACACACACACACACACACACACACACACACCCCTATTTGAGTTCCTCTCCCTCACCACCGTGTGTATCTGTGTGTACGTATACATACACATATGCACATACAGGTGAATCGGGTCCAAGTAGAAGAGTGCAAACAAGGGAGGGGCCAGAGCTCTAAGCTCACGTCAGGGCCGTGAACATGGAGCTGAAGGTACAGAGCCAGGAGACCCTTCACTGTAGTGACTTGGAATTCACATACACGGTTTCATTCATTCAAACACAATGTCCGAGTCTGAACACGGCCCCTCTGTGGCCTCGGCGCTCGAAGAGGAGTCGACAAGCCAGGGCTGCGGGGCACTGACAGGGCCCCACGGGGGGGTCCCGGGCCATCCTCGGTGGGGTCCTCTCATTCCGAGCCCCTGACACCTTCGCCCGGATCCCGGGAGCCGGGGGTGAAACCTCGGTCCTCTGACTCCACCAAGCACCTGCTTCCCATCCATTCTGAGGCCTGAGGCAGGAAAGCGTTTCCTTCTCAGCAATTTGGTGCTTTCTTGCTCTCGGCCCGTCTCTTGAAGGCAGGATCCTGTGGCCAGTTTCTGCATGAGCCACGGGACACCGTCCATGTCTGTCTGTGTGGCTGCCCAGGACCACGCTTCCCTGGGACCCTGAGGGCCAGATGATCGGAGGCCTTGGTTCCATGATCAGCTGCGCTGTGCCCCGCCGTTCCCACCAGCCTTGAAAGTCAGACCCCAGAACTCCCCGGAAAGCGTGTCCCCTCCATTGCGGTTTGGGCATCTTGGGTAGGCAGGAGGCGCAGCGAGCCCCGTGCCCACCACCGGGCACTAACCGTCTGACACACGTCCGCCTTTGTTTCAGCCACAACCCCGCCCACTAAAGCCCCACGAGATTACGGATAATCAGCTGGTGACACAATCAAGACCTCAGGACCACCTCCGGAGGACTCGCCCCTGAGCAGGGGCGCGGGCGGCCTCGCACCCCGGAACGTCCCCCGACCCGCGGGGCTCTGCCGGCTGCTGCCTTCTGCGTGGAGCTCACGTGGATCATTCTCACGGCCAGACAAGGTCCACTACCTTGGGCTGCTGTGTCTGGGGATGACACTCTCCTCGGGGCGTGTGTTGCCACTGGTGGAGGTGCTGGATTGGGTCTTCTCTGTTGAAGAAAGAAGGCCCTTTGTGCTGTGGACACACCTCAATCTGGGTTCCACCCGTCACACCCCCATGCTACTTGCGCCCAGCCCGCAGCCTGTGTTTCCTGTTGGATCAGGGCCAGCCTGGGGCCTACACGTGGCCAAGGGCACCATACGCGTGGGGTGCGCCCCTGGGCGCGGGTCTGACAGCCCATCATGACCCTGCCTCAGCCTGTCACCCGAGTGGAGAAAATTGCTGAGGCCTGACATCCATTAGGGGGTGTGTGTGAGAGAGACACAGAGACAGAGACACAGAAAGACATAGAGAGACAGAGAGGCAGAGACACAGAGACACAGAAAGACAGAGACAGAGACACAGAAAGATAGAGACAGAAACAGAAGGAGACAGAGATAAGTGGAGACAGAAAGACAGAGACCGAGAGTCAGGAAGAGACAGGAGGAAAGATGGATGGGTGTCTGCCTCCCCCCGGGCTGTGAGTTGAAACCTTGTTCTCATTCTGCATCGTTTCCCCTTACTACTGGGTATTACAATCTTGCTGCTAAAATCACGGTGGCCAAAGCACGTTTCCTCCCCGTACAGTGAGAAGACCCACCGAGGTGAACCTTCCCACCATGGCGGGTCAGGACTGGGGGACAGTGGGGCCGTTCCGTCTGCTCCCCTCACTTTCACGGTGGGTCCTGTGATCGGCTCCCGGTGCCTCCTGGGGTGGGTACTTGCTCTGAGGCTGGAGCCAGTGCCCAGAAAAGGGGGGACCAGCTCCCAGGAAAGCGGGAACTGACGTGGTGGCCCCTCCGGGCAGGAGGCGAGTCTGGACACCGCTCGGCAGTGCAGGGAGGCAGGTGTGGCCTCCAGACATGGGCCCCCAGGCTGCGCAGGCCTCTCCCCTGCTCCCTGAGGGGGGTGTCCGCACAGGGCACCCCCGCCCCGGATCCGCCCGCCTGGCTCGGCCTCACTTCCCTGCGGGGCGGCCTCCACTGTCTCACCTCCGTGAGGCCCCCAGACTGTGCTCCTGTCCTGAAGTCCTCACTCAAGGTGCGTCCAGTCCATAGTGAGTTCCTTCACACCCACGATTAGTGGTTCTTAACGAGATGGGTTTCTCAGTGACATCGGTAACACAGGTCTAGTGCCAGGTGCCCTACGGTGACGGCTTGTACTTGCATTGTAGTCCTGCCCTGCCTCCAGCGAATGAATGAATGAATGAATGAATGAGCAAGTGAGCCCAGCAATGTAACGCTTGTCTTGCTGGGGAAACTGAGCACTCTCTCCCGGGGAGGCAAATATTATGAGGGGCAGAGACTGCTCGGGGGGCCAAGCCCAGCCGTGTGATTGCCCTCGTCACTTCCAGAACAAACCAGGAAGATGTTCTAAGGGGAAGCGGGTTAATTTAATGACTACTGCCATTTCAAGCTCCAGAAATCTGCTCACTTTACCCTCTGGGAAAAGCTGCATTCGACAAAAATCAGGCCACTTGCTTAGGAAAAGGAAGACAGAGCCGGAGATTCGCATCACTCACGTCGGCCCGCGTTTCCATCATGCTTTTCACACTCCTGCGGCAGCAGGAGGTCGTTGGAATGTGAACCGTCTCCACTGCTCCGGGGGGGCCGCTCCGCAGACCTGCTGTCCCCGCGGGGACCCCGGCACCGGGGCCAGGGCTGCGGTGCGGCTGGCGCCCCAGCCCCCACGGCTGGGCTCGGACACAACCCGGCCTCTGTCCATGTCGCAGCTCTGTCCTGCTCTGCCCTGAGCCTCGCTCAGGCACCTCCCTCCACCAGGGGACCGCAGTGGCCGGCAGCTGCCCTGGGCTGCACACGGACTGCTCTAGAATATTTGGGGACAGAGGGCTCTTCTTCTCAAAGGCTGCAGGAAAAGCCCCCACGTGGGTTGTGTGTCTACGTCCAGTGCACCCACGGGGTGGAGACGCTGACTGGCACACTGACTGATGCACCGGTCAGCTCAGGCTGTGTGACGAATACCACAGACAGGGGCTTTCACAACAACTGACCCTCCCAGTCCCGGAGGCTGGAAGCCCGAGACCACGGAGTGGGCAGGAGGCTTCCTCCTGGGCCCCCCTCTCCTGGGCTCACAGATGGGCGTCCTCTTCGGTGCCCTCGCGTGGCCAACCCTCCGTGTGTCTGTGTCCTGACCTCCCCTTCTTACAAGGGCCCCAGCCAGCCTGGGCGAGGGCCCACCCTAAGGACTTCGTTTTACCTTAATCTCCTCGGCAAAAATGCTGACTCCAAATACAGTCGTGTTCTACAGTCCTGGGGGTCAGGACTCCGAAGAATGGAGTGGGGGGAACATGTCAGCCCACACTACCAAGTGCATACCGTGCACCCCCAAAGCCACTGGGGCCCGAAGGCTCCTCCCACCGTGACTACAGTCCACACAGAGCGATAAACTCTTGGACTCTTTGCCAGAGTAAGAGGTTGAATTTGAGGCAGGAGAAACTGCACAGGGGATGTGTGCTCGGCCGGCCTGGGCTGTAGGGGCTGACAGGCCACGGCGGGGGCGCAGGGGTGCTGCCCGAGGGACAGACAGAGGCGGGAACGTGGCTGACGCGGCCTAGCAAAGAGCCGATGGCCCAGCGCTTAATCCCGGGCGCCTTTAGCAGGTGCATGTGGGGTGGGCGGGAGCCAGTGCCTTCCTGAGGGGGCGCCCTGGGAGTGACAGAACCCAGATTTGACAAGACACAGACCCCAGACAAGCCCCCATGGAAATAGCATCTGTACGGGACTCGGTAGCCTTTGGGGCGGCAAAGGCAGGCATGTTCTCCGCTCAGCCACACAGTCACGATGCTGGCGTGGAGGGCGGGGGTGTGTGGATGTGCATCGTCTGTAAAATATGTACATAAATATGCACTTCAGAGGTCTGTGTACAGGCATTACACATTATAGTCAAATTCCTAGTTTCAGCAATAGGGCAGATCAACGAATTTTTTTAAAAATCCCTTACAAATGCAATTCTCCTGGAAATGTAAGATAGAATGCAATGAACACATACTTTTCATAGAAGACCTAAGCTTGCAAAGGAGAAAAACGAAGAAAGATTCACGAACGAGAAGAGAAGGAGGGGAGCCCGGAGCACGCGGGCCAGGGGTGAGGTCCCACGTGGGCGCCCCTGGAGGTCCTGCAAGATGGACGGTGCCACTCTGGGGGAGCCAGGAGCTCTGTTTTCCTTCCTCCCTTCCTCCTCCTCCCTCAGGGTTCCATTGCTGAGCGTGTTACAGCCGTAACACAGAGGCCATTGCTCTCAGAAGCTCATGATAAAGAAGGAGGCTAAGAGATGCCAAGGTGCCTGGCGGGCCCCCGCTCACCCCCACACTGCTGCACCCCGCTTTTTATTGGACCTCCATGCTGCAGACCGCGGCCCCAGACAGCCGGCTGAGGAGGCACAGAGGAAGGGCCCCTCCCACCACCTCTCGTGCGCTCCCGCTGCCAATCCCGGCAGGTGGCTCTCGTTTCCAGCTTCAGGGCCCATGTCCCGTTCCCGGGATGATCTCTCCAGCCCGCACCTTGAGCCCCTCACACTCAGCATGGCGGGCCGGACCCCTGCCCGTGCCGTGAGGCAGTGTAACCTGATACAACAGGTTCAAGAGCCATTTGGTGACATCACGTAAAGCCAAAGATATGTAGACCTTCCAATCCAGAAATTTTGGAAACGACCTAAATGGTCATTTACAGACGCAAGGAGAATTTGCTGCATGCATGTGGAGCAATACCATCAGCATTTAAAATGCTAAATGCCAAATGCTAAAGCTACATGGGTTTCTATAAGGATAAAGCTCAACACATAATGTTGAGCAAAAAAGAACGAGTTGCAAAAGGAAAGATAGCAATTCTAGCCACATAAAATTTCAAAGCAATAGAAATCAATAGTATAGCTCGCTTATTCATAAATGCGTATATCGTATGCATATAAAAATAGGAATGTGAACACTGGAAGCCAATCTTGGGAGGGAGAGACCTGGATCAAAGGCTGGAAAAGGGGGGTTTCTGCTCAACTTCACTGCGTTATTTTTTTTAACAAATGCTTTGGAAGAAATAAGGAAGTACAACAATCTAACGGACTCGGGCGTGTTACGTATCATGCCTGCATGGGTGAAATATGCTGGAAAGCATTTTAAATGATGTCAAGCACTCAGCGCATAATCATAGACACAAAGTGTCTGGTTCAGATAAAGCATCGGCAACAGCAACAGCTCGAGCTGATTCCAGCCCCTCCTGTTCACCGAGCCCACCGTCTGCTAAGCTGCAGCTCAGGTATCACGTTGCAAGTCCCTTCCCATCCTAATTCTCCTTTGTCATTCAGTTTTATTGACACGCAACCTTTTTTTGCCTGGATCGTAAATTTACAGGAAAAAAGCACTTGTCCTTCTTTGAAGAGTCTGTCCTTTTTTCCTCACCAATTAAAACTGGTTTGCTGTTAAAATGCATCTGCCCTTTAACAAAACTGTTTTAATAAACTTTGCATTTCGGAAGAACTTCAGATTGGCACAGATGTTGCAAAGAGACAGTAAAGAGTTTCCATCTCTGCCACGTAGTCCCTTTTTATTAACACCTTATATTAACATTAACCTTTGTCACCACGGATGAAGTGAGACTGTTACAATATTATTAGCTAAAGTTCATACGCCACTCGGACTTTCTTACATTTTACCTAATGTCCTGTTTCTTTTCTGGGATTCCGCCCATGGCACCACATTACCCAGTCACCACGCCCCTGGGTGACTCTTGTCACTGACTGTTTCATAGACTTTCCTTGTTTTTTATGAGGCTGGCAGTTTTGCCTTCTATCTCATAGAAGGTCCTCCACTGGGTTTTTGTGCTGTTTTCCTCAGGATTTCACCAGGTTCCGGGTCTGGAAGACTATCCCACAACCGTGAAGTGGCCTTCGCAGCACACCGTATGGGGGACACGCGCCGCTCACATGACCAGTGGCGCTGGTGTTGAGCTGGACCACCGGGCTGAGGTGTGTCACCAAGTCATTCTCCTGTTGCCACACGGCCCTCTTTGGAAGGAAACCACAAGGCACAGCCCACACGTAAGAGGTCAGGAGCCTCGCTTCATCTTCTCGAGGACGGAGGACTCGCATAAATCTCTTGGGATTTTTCTGCACGAGAGACTTTGTCTCACCCCGTGTATTTATCTGTGTAATCCTTTACGTCAGCGTGTGCTCGTGGGTACTTATACTGTGGGTTGTAACCCAACACTGCTTTACTTACTTGGGTGTCTGAATCTGTCTAGCTTTGGCGGTCGGGAGCTCTTTGAAGTAGCTGGCGTTTCCATTTGACGTGCCCTCATCGTGGGTGTTCGACGGCCCTGAGAGCCTCTGGACCTTCTGGGCCCAGAGCCTCCTTCAGGCCCCTCTCGTGTGCCTCCTGACCCAGCCCGGGGATCAGCTGCTTCTCCAAAGGGCCCTAGTTTTCGTTTTTTTGCTTTGGTCGGTAGGTTTGTTTTTAGAGAACGGATCGAGAAACCAAAATCTGATGCTGCATACATGAGATCGTGGCCATTAAGGAGTCATCGCTCCTGGACCCTCCAGCTCCAGAGAGGGAATACACGTGTTATCCAAACCCATGAATATACACAGACCTATAAATATCCTATATGTAGCCATCTGCATCTATATTAGGCTAAACATGAGCTCATCGTGTCTATCACCTCATGGATCATTCCAGGCTCTTCCGGCTGCTTAACTGTAAATCCAGCTCTAACACTATGAACTCATCCACCATCCGCTCACCGAACTGATCGGTTCCAGCACCTCCACGTAGCGGCATTAGAATTGCTAACCCCACACCCCTGTGGGAAACCGCTTGGTCAACCAGAGTGCAGGCCTGTGCACAGACTGCTTCTGGTCCCCGAGCCGCTCACCTCACACCCTGGAGGGCACCAGAGCCACCAGGAGCTGGCAGAGGCAGGGGGGGCCCTCTCCTCCAGGGGCTCCTGGGCGCAGTGTTGCCTCAGGGGCCCCTGGTTTGTGGACAGCGGCTCCCCTGAGCCGTGAGAGAATAGACCAGGTCCAGAGACCTCAGGGAGAGCAGCCCCAAGGAGCGGCATGTGGCTCTCTCAGGCCACTCCCATGAGCACTTGCCATGTGGGCAAGGAGTCCCTACCTTGGGCCGGAGGGGGCTCCAGTGGGGTTGAGAGCCTTTCCCCAGCTGGGACCTGAACCCAGAAATGCCTCTGGCAAAGTCCAGCGCCCTGCAAAGTAGGCGCTCACTGTAGCGAAGGCTCTGGTACGCGTCACGAGGACCACCCTTCCTTTCCCTGGCCAGGGCCACCTGACTCGGCTCACAGGCGTTTCTGGCTCTCCCGCCAGCGCGCACCCAGGCTCCAGCTACATGTCAACATGACCATCTACGTATTCCCACCAGCTTATGGCTTCAGGGGCCTCCGCCTGGGCCCCGATCGGCAATGTCATCCCTCGGGACGAGCCTGTCTCTGGTGTGCAGTGATTTGCCACATGGTTCCTGAAGAGTTGTTGGTTTTTCAATTTTGCAGTTTTTTCTGATAAAGTTGAGGGTGATGACTTCCAAGGTTTTTACACGTAGGAGCAGAAACCAGAAGGCCCTGTTAACGTTTGATATGTGTTGTGTGTTATTAACTATTAAATCTGAATCAGAGACAATTAACTGGTTAATTAGTTAATTCATCCTTTTTTGGCCACTAGTCGCTGGGGATTCAAAAACGGCAGGATGCTCTGTCTCCAGGAGTTCTCGTCGGGGGAAGGGAGCTGAGATCCAGAGAGAACGGCCTGGTCCGCTGCTGTAGTTTGCTGCTGGAAGAGTAAGTTGGCCCTGCCCGTTCTGAGTCAGCAAGGACAGGAGATGCCTGGGGCGCCTGCCCTGGGGCACGGCAAACTTCCTGGGCGCAGCTGAGTTCCCGCTGAGGACTCAGGTCTTGTGGGTCAAGGACTCACGCACCACTCACTGCAAAGGGCAAGAGGAGAGAGGAGGAAAAGCTCCTCAAGCAGAGGCGATGGGGGTGGGGACCTCGTCTTCATGCTCTGAGATGCCAAACTATGCACAAAAGCCTAACAAGAGGGAGAAAGGGTTTTCAAAAAGGAAGTGCTAATCAAGGGGACCCGTGTGTTTTTCTGTGCTGCACAGGGGTCCCCTCCTACCAGCGGCTTTGTGCTGGATGCTCACGGCGGCTCTGAGAGCCTGGTCTGCCTGTTCCATATCCGTATGTATCTTTCGATGAAAGCCATTTTACAGGGCTGTGGTGTTTTTTTTTTTTTTTTTAACTTTACAAGCAATTTACTCTGTATGAGCAATTTTTTATTAATTTCTAGTGTAATGCATTAGAATTAACTGATAGTGTGGTTCTCTAACATATAATCAGGATTTTGCAAACGTTTCGTAGCAGCTTAAAAGGATGCCATGTGCCATACAGCGTTGGATAGGAACCCGTTAATTACAGCATCCTAAGTAAAACTATCCAGATTCATCAGGTCTTTATCTTATATAACAAGATAATTCTGTCCGTTTCACACAGAATCTCCTATAAATGAGTTTCTGCTCACTTCTCTCTGTAGTCCTCCGTGGCTTGTTTGTATATTTAGATGCCGGTGTTTCGTACAAAACGTTAAAGATGGATATGCCCTCACTGCATGTCATGGTACTGCTCTTATCAACAAGCAATGCCCGGCTTTGTCCACTGAATGACTGCCGCCTGGAATCTGACCTTTATTTTAAATTCATACGGCCAACCCTCCTTTCTTTTCCCTCGCTTGTGCTCCGTAAATCTCACTTGCCGTTTTATCTGCAGCCTTTCCAGGGCACAGGGACAGTGTCCCCCCATCCATCACACCGGGGATTCACGTGCCGGCTGCTTGCTTAGGAGACACATGGCCTTAGGAAAATCACTTAACTTCTCAGAGCTTGTACCTCATTTGTGAATCGGGAGCAGTCATAGCTCTTCATGGGGTTGTTAGAAGAATTAAATGAGATAGTGAATTTAGGGCCCATCCGTGAACAGTTATTTAGGGAGCGCATGGTGCCGGGCCCTGTCAGAGGCGGGATTCAGGGCAGTGTGAGGCACAGGCTGCTGCTACAGGACCCTGCGACGGACTGGATGACACACGGGTGCGAATATTCCATAGAAGATCTCTTGCGCACAGGCCGTCGGGGGGGAGCCCAGAGGTTGCCGGGCGCCTACAAGAGAGAAATCCAATAGGGAAAGGCCTGTTCACCGCATGGCGCCCAGCAATTAATGTCCAAATACACAGCGACTTTCTATTTATCATCACGATCAGCAAATTACCATTCATTTTATGTATGTTTTCTACAAGTGCCCTTTATACTGTATCCCCCAATCAGGTGGTCTTTGTCATTTAACAGCAGGGTTTAGCTCATTAATATTTATTGCGATTAAGTCATGTTTTGTCTTTCTTCTGCCATTAAAACACAGAACTTACTAAGAAAAATATTAAGAACAAAATGGCAGAGTCTTAATTTCCCTGGCACTTCCGGAGCACTTATCCGCCATTAGTGAAAACAATGGCTGAACAGATAAGTCACGGACAAAGCCCTCAACAAGAAAAATGTTCAGCCTCACAAGTACTTCTAAAATGCAAATGGGAACAATTATGGAACTTTTTTCATTTTTCAAATTGGTAATTTAGAAGCATCATGTTTGATGTGAGGGAGGGTGGAGTGAAATGGCTCTGTTCTTTCCTGCCGGTAGAAATAAACTAAAATTGCCTCTCTCCACGGCAGTTTGGTAATGTATGAGAATTGAGTTAGAAGAGTTTATACCCTTTAATGTCATAACCGCACTTCCCAAAACCTATCCTCGGAGCAGCAGAGATGCAGACAGAGATGTTCATGTGTGAGTGCCCCTCACGGCTGCTACGGGCCAGCTCTCGGCCAGCTGACCGGATGGGGCCGGGAGCGCGTGCCCAGCAGGGCACCCCGACCCAGCCGTTAAGGGGGATTTCCGTTAAATGTTGGGGACCCCCTTCTTCCTGATGGAATCCACTCTATAAAAAGTTTCTCTGTGTGAGCTTGCGAGTAAGCGGTTTTCAGAATACGAGTGGAATTGGTTCAAAGGGCTTTTCAGGTATCTGTTTCATGCTCAACTTGCCTTTGTAATAATTAATATTATTCCCATAGTTACTTTCCTAGACAGTTGACTCTTATGGTGGCCCCAGGCTGCTCCCCATCTTAAGTGGGTTGGTGGGAAAGGAGTTTCCGTCACGTCCAGAGCAGTGGACCCAATGAGGCTACGACTGCCGCCCCCACAGGAAGTTCATCCTTGGTGACAATGCTTGTCTCCTTCCTGGGGCCACGAAGGCAAGCTGTCCTGCTCTCACGCCTGACCGGGAACTTCAGAAGAACCACTTGGCTGTGCCCCTCTCAGCATATAGTTACTTTCCTGACCATGCCCGGTTGCCCAGGACGCAGACTTTGGCCCAGCGGAGCCAGGACCCGGGACAGGGGCTGTTTGTCCTCCTTTGGCCACATGTGTGAGGCCCTTCAACACCTGACAAGTGTAAATTCAACATTTAACCTGCAGGACATAGGACAGCACATCCGTCTAAGGTGGGGGTGAGAACACAATGCATTTAACCGATTCTTAACTCAGACGTTCAGACACGAACTTCAGGACATGCTCTTGCTTCAGGTCCCCAGAAACGTCAGAGCCAAGCCTGCAAGAGCGTCCCCTCTGATCTGAGATCCGCCAACCAGGCAGGATCCAAGCACACCCCGTGACGTCTCCTGAGGGAAACAGATCCAGGGACTGAGGATCTCTCTCCGTCTGTGTTCTAACCGCTTTCCAAACTGTCCAGGGAGTGCGTTCCCCCTGCGCGTCTCAGTAGGCGGGCTCTACGTACATAGAGCCACGGCGCAGAGACCCTCCTCTTCCCGTGGAACCTTCAGGTACAAGCTGTGATGGTTAAGGGGCACATCCTGGTGATATCCTCTCACACGTAGCACGGCGGCTGGAGGCTTTCCTGAGAAGTGAGATAAGAAATCCAAAATCTATCTTATCAGAGTATGATTATTCGTGACTGTTCACCAGATGAATCACAGAGAAACACATCATTCCTGTCTGTAGTTGGGACGCAATGTGGGCGGGGGGGGCGCCCGTGTAGACCAGCAGCGGCGTCCACTGTGGGGGAAGCTTCCTGTCTCATGCCCTGGACAGCCATGGCCCTCCCCTGGGAGAGACGGGAAGGCGGGGCCGGGAGGCAGAGCATGGACATGGTGGCCTTGAATGCCAAGCTAAAGATTTTAAGCCATCGGTCCGGTGCCTGGTTCTCAGGACAGGCTTTTTGTCTTCAAACACAACCTAACGTATGAATTTACCTGTTGCTATTAAGTGGCTTGATTGTCAAAAAATACATGTTTTTTGCCTTTTAAAGTATTTTCCTCCTGTCCCTTAACATGAAATTGCCCATGGGGACCACAAGCAAGGAACCTGCAGTCGGCCTCGGTTTACCTCCCTGCTCTGCTGTTCACGGAGCTCGCGGTTTGCAGGGCCGGGGGCTGAGCTGATAAGGTGTGACTTCCAGGCCGACAGCTACTCATCACTTCGCGTTACCAAACTGTATCAAAGCCGGGTATAAAAGTGCTTTTACACCTCTCTTCATCTTTTTTCATACTTTCTTGCCCCAGGAGAAGTTTTTATCACCTCTCCGTGGAAGCTAATAGCTGTGAATTAGGAAGCCGACCGCACTGCGTACCTGTGTCAGCGTTCACTGCGGGTACGTGTTCTCCTCCCGCGAATTCAGCGCCAGCTGTTTACTAAGTCCTGAGCGTGGGGACCCGGGCTTCCAGCGGGAAACGTGTGTAGGAGCACCCAGGGCTTAGGACACCCGGATGCCTTCATTTGTTTCCAGAGATTTGCCTGAAGGCGGTAGAGGAAGAGTCCGCACAAGCCGGCTCCTGTCCCCCAGGGGCTGTCCCGGCCTGGGAGTGCGTCCTGGCCCGGACTGTGGGACCAGGCGGGGCCTGTGGGACCCGGGCCGCCTGTGGGACCCTGCCCTGCCTGTGGGACCCGGCCTGTGTGTTCCGGCCCGACCTGTGGGACCCGGCCCCGCCTGTGGGCCCCGGCCTGCCTGTGGGACCCGGCCTGTGCGTTCGGGCCCGACCTGTGGGACCCGGCCCCGCCTGTGGGACCCGGCCTGGCCTGGACACTCAGCCCAGCGCCCACATGCCCAGTCCCCGGGGAGCGAGTGAGCCACGGAGAGACCCAGGGTTAGCAGAGAGGGGACCGTGTGCGTGAAGTCGCTTCTGCGGGGACACGCGTAGACTCACAGCTCACGCGGACATACCGTCGGCCCAGTGAAGACGCGGCGCCCTCTCGTGCATCCGCAGGTCTCCGGCCTCCAGACGGGCCCCGCTGGGCGCTCCCGGAGGCGGCGGGGGGCTGTCCTGCCGGTCCACGTGGGTCAGCAGCCAGGCGCCTGCAGCCTGCAGCCTGCATCTGGGGCAGGAGGTAAGGAGCCCACACTCCCTGACGCGCGGGAGGGTCTCCAGGGCGCCCCTCCCCCACCTGCGAGCGCAGGTCCTCCGCGGGGACCCGGGGAGCCTCGCCCCGTCCACAGGCAGGCTAGGAAGGCAGGGGACTCCCGGGCACTTAGCAGGACAATGACAGAGATGAATGAGTCCTTTCCTGGGGACCAAGCAGAGGGAGTGAGGGAGCTGGCGGCCAGGTGGCAGGGTCATGGACAGCAGCCAAAGGCAACGGGGCGGGGCGGGCGGGGCCGGGCCGTGGGCGGGACCGGGAGTGGGCGGGGCGGGGCCGGGCCGGGCGGGCCCGGGGCGGGCCGGGGCGGGCCGGGGCGGGGCGGGGCGGGCCTGAGCCGGGCGTGGCGGGGCTGGGGCGGGGCTGGGGCGGGGCTGGGGGGCCGGGCGGGGCGGGGGCGGGGCGGGGCAGGGGCGGAGCCGGGGCGGGGCGGGGCGGGGCTGGGTCGGGGCGGGGCGGGGCGGGGGCGGGGCCTGAGCAGGGCCCGCTCAGCCCAGGACAGAGGGCATCCCGGTACGTGCCGCCTTGGCCGGCAGGTCATCGGGAGCCAAAGACAACACAGGGCGGCAGACTTAGGAAGAGTCTGCACCTGCCACGTGACCGTGACCGTCTGAAAGAACTGGGACAGGAAGAGAGCAGTGATCGGAAGTGCGTTCTTTGTATCAGAAAGCTCCATCCCCAAGGCTGGTAACTTCCGCAGCAAGTGCTCCTCCAGGCTCCCTGGGACCCTGTCCCCCCCTCCGGCCCCAGCCCCCTAGGCCCAGCCTCTATTGCCCCACTGTCTCTGCACCGTGTTTCATGTGTTTCTCTCCCTTGGTCTGTTTTACGTCGATTTAGTTAACAGGCAGCCAACGAAGGCAGAAGACCATGTCCCCACGCAGTGGGGTCCTCGTCCAGGCCGCCTAGCGGGCTTTCTGGTGGAGCTCAGGCGAGGGCATTTCGGCATGGTGACCCACTCCAGCAAGTCAGGAAACTTCCAGAAAGGGAGGCGTTGGGTAGGCCAAGGAAAGGGGCAAGAGCAGGGCAGGGATCAGGGGCGGCGGGGGTGGGGGGCACTCTCTGGGCACCAGACTGAGTGTGCTTCCTCCTTCTGGTTTCCCTGCTGCGTGGAAGGCTCGGCACACCTGTCTTCCAGGCGAGCAACGTTGGGATCAGGGTCGAGCCTCTGCCCCCTGGCACTCGGCCTTGAGGGGAGGGGTCACTGGGCGTGGCCTGGTGCCCTGACGGAGAGGCCTTTCCCTTCCCTTGGCCTTGTTGCCCCCAAAGAGGAAGTCTCTACAGGATGTGTGGACCTGCATCTCAGACCCGGCAGAGGAGGGGCCGGAAGGGCCAGGGAGGTGGGACGCTCAGTCTGGGCAGGGGAGCGGGCTCAGCTCCCCCAGGGTCCCTCCTGCACCTGCCCCGGCTCCCCCCCAAGGCCGCCCAGCCCCCAAAGCCCGGTTCACGGTGGCCACGTGTGCGTATCCTGCACGGTGACAGGACTTCGACGGAGGAGGCACAGGCTCAGGAGGAAACGTTCCCATAACCCGGCTGGGGAATCGGCAGGAGGGAAGGCCACGGTGTCACTCAGTTGTGGAGCCTGGTTACAGGGAGCCGGGGAGCCCAGACTGGGGAGCTCACAAGCCGGGGAACCCCCTGCTGTTCCAGAGCAAACTCCTCTTGTGGAGTAATGGCTATTTTCCATGGAAGAGCTACTCAAAGCAGGTGGCGAGGAGGCCAGGTGCCTTCCAATGGTGACTCAAGACAGCGGAGCAGGTGCGCTGGGGGGGGAGGGGGTCCGGGCTGTGGGGTCTGCTCCCAGCTCCGTCGCTCACAGGGCGGCCGGGACCAGCATGGGCGAGGACGCCACCCCTGAATAGGCTTCTTTGCTATAAGGATTATTTTGAGCTGCTTATTTTAAGAATCAGCAGAAGTGAGAGGAAGTTTGAAGACGGGGGCACTCGCCCTCTTGTAAGGGGAGCAAATGCATCTTCTTCTGGGCACCGGGAAGCGGAGGGAGACTCCAGACCCCACGCCTTTCTTACCAATGGAGGGAGCAGGACTTAGTCTGCCCTCGTTTATGCTTTATTGTGTGGTCCCTCCCAGCATTGACCCCCCCCAGATCCTCCATTTGTCTTTGGCTGAGGAGCTGGCGGCCTGGGGGGGTGCCCTGGGGGGGCTGGCAGAGTCACTCAGTTCTCCTGGGTCTCCCGCATGCACAGGAGGCACCTATGTTAATAAACTCCTGTTTTTCTCTTGTTAATCAGTTTCCTGTGATGAGGGTGGGGGGTGGGGGTCCCCACCTAGAACTCAGAAAGGCAGGGGAGATATTTTTCCTGCTTTACAATGTCAGGTCCCCAAACAAGACCCTAGGACATCAGTTTGGGTGGGTCAGGGTATTATTAAAAATAAAATGTAAATAATTAAATCGACAGAGTTTTTTTGGACAGTTAGATACTGATGCGTGAGGCAGTCTCCGACTAAGGTGGCTGCGCTACAATTCACAAACACACTAGCGCACAATCTGCTTTAAGGGGTCTCCTTGTGGGACCACCTGGAGCGCGCCGAAGTAGGACTTTGTGTCGTGAAGGAATTCCGTGCGGGGAGGGCTGTCCCCCACAGGGCTGGGGTTCACCCAGGCTGCCCCTACGCGGCTGCTCTCCAACTCTGAACTTGCACTTCCTCCTCTGGAATAAAGACAGCAGTATCTGCCTGGTGCCCTTGAAGTCACCATGGAGGGGTCTGCGCACAGTAGGGCCTGCAAGGACGCGGCTCTACCACAGGCTCCTGGAGCCAGAGACAAAGTGATGCAATATCTATCCGGATTCAGCTCCCCATCTTCCCGGTGTTCCGAAAAAGCCATTTCCTTAACTCCTTACCTCATTCTGCTGTTTTTATTTTAAAGGGATGGGGAGTAAGAGAAGCAGTAAAGGTCCCCAACAGAGATTGCAAGTCCATTAGATCAAATATCTGCTATTTTATTGATTCCTTTGAAAGAGCCAGAGGGAGGTTCCTGATGCCCCTCCTGGAGGGCTTCCTGGTGGAGGCAAGGGGGCTCCTGCCATCAGGGAGGAAGGAGGAAGGAGTGGGGCATGGCCCCCAGGGGGCAGCAGTGAGGGGAGGGGAAACATTTCCACGCTGCCTCGGAGGTTTTTTTCTTTTTTCTTTTCTTTTTTTTCTTTCCTTTCTTTTTCTTTTTCTTTTTCTTGTTCTTTTTTTTTTTTTTTTTGGAGGAAATAAATCTTCAGAAGTGAGAATTATAATTGAACCAAGTTCAGGATAGCCAAGTGTAATTTTAGCAACAAAAGTAGATGGTTCCAGAAAAGGGTGCCCAGGAACGGTCCGATTAAGCTGCAGGAGATAATTGGATGACGTTTGGTGAGGCAGTGCCTTGAGTGTTGAGAGGGAAAAAATACCATCGTCGGGCGGGAGAAACCGATGCCTTTGACTGTGGTGATGGGGAAGGCGCAGAGCCTGTTAATTCTGCGAGTGTGACGCAGGGAGTTTTCCCCTGGAATCTCCGATGGAGAGCCTGGGACCAGCCGGAAATTATCCAGGAAAACATGATCCCTTCAAACAGGACACCGTCTCCTCCTTGGAAGCTTTTTCTCGGATGCACCTGCTCCCCGCAGCCCCCCGCCCCCCAGGTGACCAGAGATGCCCGACCCAGGCCCACTCTGTCTGCTGAGCAAGCCCTGCCCTGACAGAGTCCCACACACAGCAGACCTTCAAAGGTGCTTCACGGATGAGCGACATGGCTTTTGTCACCAGCCTGTCGTTCAAGGTACCGGAAGAGGCAGTGTATCTGTCCTTACCAAGTTCTGCTGTTCATATTTTAAGGTCCGTGGGGGCGGAAGAAAATTTACATACAGACATTGTATCTATTGTCTTATAGCTTCCTTTGAAGTGAGCTGGCGTTCCGAATCCAAGGGGACCAGGCTTCCATCTAGGAATAGTAACTAAATGAATACTTTGATACACGGTGCGTCAGCGTCCTAAGGTTTCCCCTAACAAAGGACCACAGGTGGGTGGTTCCGGAAGCCGCGCGTCCAACATCAAGATGGCTGCAGCGCGGTGCCTTCTGGACTCCCGGGACAAGTACCTGCTGGTACCCGCCGTCCTCGGCACCAGCCTTGGAGAAGTGCGGCCGCAGGGTCTGCCCGACTTCCCACGACCTCCTCCCCTTCTCCCTGCGTCTCCCCCTCCGTCTCCCCTGAGGAGCCCTGGGACGTAGGGCCCAGCCGCGTAATGCAGCACGGTCTCAGCCGGCGCTCCTTAACTCCCAGCAATCTGCATAGACCTGTCCTCAACGACGGTCACATCCATGGGCTCCAGGCGGGCCTACTTTTAGGGGCCACGTTATCCCCCGGCACGTGGCTGTCTCGCGCACTTGTCAATCAAGCCATGTCGGAACAAGATAACCAGAAAGAGGGTCCACGGACAGGGAGTATTTTGGGCCATCCAACCTCATCTCACTAATTCAGGTTCATTGTTGAAATGATTGCTCTCAGTAACTGGAGGGTCTGAATTATCCCATCTTACAAAGAAATATAATCTCATTATTTTGAGCTCTATAGAGCAGATCTGATGGGGCCCACAGGTCATTCTTCCTGACTTGTGACCTGTTAGCACGTCATCCACAGCTGCCTGCCACCCCAGCGTGGCCCACAGGGAGGGGCCGGAGGCTATTATCTGCTTACGATTGTCCCAATGAGGCATCACTGATGAAAATGTTTCCGATCTGAATGCTAAGTGAGGATTTGCTCTTCCCAACACACTGGTGTGTTTTCTCCCACTAGACAGTAAGGATCTGTAACCAGCTGCCTTTGCTTTTTCTACCAAGAAGCTCAGAACCAAATGTGTGTTCCCATTTGTTGCAGATCCAGAACTCACAACCTAAATGGCTTCATGCCCATCTTCCCATGGGCCTGACGTCTAATTCTGATGACACTTGCTCAGATTCTAGCACATTATTTTATTTACTATATTTTCTTCTAAATGAGTTTAAACTTTGTTGAATGAATTAAGGACTGAATGAATGGCTAATTCATTCAGTCAACAGATGATGGATGGTTAAGTGTTTGGATGGATGGATGGTCGGATGGATGGACAGATGGACAGATAGAAAGATGGATGGATGATAGATGGATGATGGATGGATGATAGATGGATGATAGATGGATGATGGATGGATGGATGGATGGATGGATGGATGGACAGACAGATGGGTGGATGGATGGATGGACGGATGGATGGATGGTTGGATAGTGGTTAGCTTAAAGAAATAAGATATGTTTAATCCATATAGAATTTGATTCCATTTCAATAAACATAAATATTAAACATAGAACTACAACTACCAATCAAGGTTTACCAGAATAGGAATTTTCAATCCATTTTAACTCCCTATTATTTTTTTACATGATTCAGAGAAATAATTTTGCTTTCATTTCTATTTTACTGAAATTAATTTTGTGGGAATCGATTGTTTCATATAAATCACACAACAGATCTCCGACTCAACGATCGGTTTGGCCACACAAGGTTTTGCCAATTATGCCAGGGATAAACACTGGTTGCTTTCTAAGTGCATAATTCGACACAGTTCAAATTTTCCTAGTTAAATTTTGCATATTTAAATTTTGTGGAAATGATAATAATACATTTTGCTGTGTGAAGTTTTATTCCTTGCCACATTTATTTTGTGTTATTTCTACCAGCAATGTTCAGTATGAAATAAATAAAATGGAGAGTCCATATGTCTCTTTTATTTCAAAGGAAAATTGTGAGAAATTCTCCTCAGATATTTGAAATTCACTGTTTGGTCCAGGATTTCTTTCCACGGCTGCCATGTTTTCTGAGAACCTACAAGCAAACAGAGGGGTTAAAATAGGTGATGTCAGCACAGGAGGGCGAGAGGCAGGCGCAGGGCTCCCCCTGGGGTTGCTGGGAGTGTCCTCAGGAGCCGACTCCAGGGAGGACGCGGGCCCCGTGATGTCCTCGCCAAACACAGCGAGTGCGCCTCGGCGGCTCTGGGAAGGACAGTGGCAGCTTCGGGGTGGGGCCCGCTGGCCCTCCCTCTTCGCCTGGCCCCGCCCCCACCCGAAGCCCCCCTGCCCACCTGGATGCCTTTCCGTTGTCCCGGAGACACCCCTGGGTCCTCACAGCTCACCTGTCGCCTCCGCATCTGAAACCTGTCACAGCTCTGTGCAGCCTACGAGTCCACCTTTCCCGTCCGAGTCCTTTCCCCCAGAACTGAAGGGCCAGGCATACAGTCCTTGGGCATGCCCGCGGTAGGAGCACCCTGCTGGAGCACCCCGTACACAGCACCCCGCTGGAGCACTCTGCACACAGCACCCCACACACAGCACTCAGTTGGAGCACCCCACTGGAGCACCCCACACACAGCACCCTGCTGGAGCACCCTGCACGCAGCACCCCACCGGAGCACCCTGCTGCCCAGAGTCGGGAGGTGCCAGCCTCCCCCGCTTCCCAGCTCTGCTTCAACAACTTCCTCTGCTTTCTGTCTCTCTGACCCTCCAGACTTCCCCTCCCAGAAACCCCAACGCCACCAAGGATGGGGTTTCTCTGAGTCTCCCCTTTTTTCTGGGAACCCAGCACTTGTTCTCTGGGGGCTCTGGGGGCTCAGACGTTGTAAGACAAGAGGCTGGAGGAGAGTCTCCAGCAAAGGCACCTCCTCCAGCCTCTCCAGTCTGCTAGTCTCTGGGCTCTGGCCTCTCTCGGAACGGGCACCGGGTGTGTGCGAGGGAGGTGATCCCAGGAAAAGCTGGAGGGGGTGGGAAGGTGGGGCGGGGCTGGGAAGAGAGACGGAGGAGGGAGATTCCGGTGAGGCATTGCCCTTGTGAGTCTGGGCCGTCCCATCGGGGACCCCCGGAGGCGTCCTGCCTGGGGCCAGGCCTGCACCACCTCCATCCCGCACAGCTGGCTCCAGGTGGTGGTACGGGAGGGGGGGGGTCGGCTGCAGGGACCTGGGCGGGGAACACCCTGCAGCCCCTGGAGAAGGGAGGGGAAGGAAGTGGATAATGGGCATATTTTCAGGAAAACCTTCATGGCTGATGTGACATGTGTCCTCAGCCTGAAGAGAAGCAGCTTCATCTGGAAGGGCGCCCCAGGCAGGGACTGTGTGCACAAAGACACATGGCATGCACCTTCCTGTTTGTCCCTGGAGGGTCGCCAAGGAGGCTGTATAAAGCTGTCTAAACACATGAACATCTTCTTTGAAGGCCAGAGAACGGTCAGCTCTCCGGGCCACGTGGCCTCCACCACAACCGCTCAACCCCACGGCTGCAGCCTGAAAGCAGCTGTGGATAACAAGGAAAGAGAAGACAGTGGGACATGTGCCAATAAAACTTTATTTACAAAACGGGCCGAGGGCCAGGCCCAGCCGCAGGCGTGCGTTTGCCCACCTCTGCTCTAGAAGGCCTTGGGGCTCTTCCAGGGAACCGGTGAAATGGGACCAGGTGTAGACGGGACGTATGGGTGTGTAAACGCACACAGGGCAGCACATCTGCCCTCCAGGGACGTGGGATGACAGTGAGGGGTGTCGGGAAGGGCAGCTGCCCTGCCTTGGCCCATAGGCGACTTCCATGATTACTGAAGGCCCACGGACAAGCTAGCCTGGGGACAGAACCGGGGACACAGCCGGGGACAGAGCCGGGGACAGAGCCGGGGACACAGCCTGGGGACAGAGCTGGGGAACAGAGCCTGGGTACAGAGCCGGGGACAGAACCGGGGACACAGCCGGGGGACAGAACCGGGGACACAGCCTGGGGACAGAGCCGGGGACAGAGCTGGGGAACAGAGCCTGGGGACAGAGCCGGGGACAGAACCAGGGACACAGCCGGGGACAGAGCCGGGGACATAGCCGGGGACAGAGCCTGGGACACAGCCTGGGGACACAGCCGGGGACAGAACCGGGGACACAGCCTGGGGACAGAGCCGGGGACAGAGCCAGGGACAGCAGGGTGCTGACACTTCAGACGGAGGGGATATTCAAACATCAAGAATGTCTCTTCCCCTGAATTTTTAGGACTGTCGGGTGTAAAAGGCACCCCAGCACAGCACCTCTGATTTGTGGCTTGCCTATTCTTTTGTGGAATTCCCTAAATATTTTGTGGCCTGCTTTGACTTGGAAATGCAGCCTCTGAAGTGTCTTCACCTGACCAGGGGCCCCAGTGACGTTAGAATAATGATCACCATATAGTTTGCATTTCGCAGAGAAGCGCCCTGAACAGGACCACTCACACTGGGTCCCCCCGCAAGATCCATTTAGGAGAGAGACTCTGATTTGGTGGGCAGGGGGGTGGGGTGGGGGGGAGAGGGGTCCGTTGGGGCTCCGGCTCCCTCCCCATGAAACGCCCCAGGGGAAAAGAGGTTCATGTACGCCTCACATGCCGTCTGGAGGGAGCCCCAATTCTACTGTAGACACTTTCAGAAACTCTGGCTGTTGACTAAGTTAATGAACTGAAGAGAAGGGGCCTCGCTGGGCGCAGGGATGTGTGGGGCGCAGGACTGCTCTGGGTGACAGAGAGGCTGCAGGGGTCTCCCTCCGGCATTTCGCTCGGCAGAAACCCGCCCTGGGTTCCCCGGGAGGCTGGCGTCGGGCTCCAGACGAAGACGCGCAAGGAGGAGATGCTCCGGGTCCTTCTTGGGCTCCCGGCCCGGAACCCGGGGTGGAGCCGCGGCCCCACCGCTGCTGGAGCAGTGCTCTGTGGGGGGAGAGCGCGGGGTGCGCACCCAGCAGGGAGGACGGGCGATGGGCCAGGCACGCAGGGGAGAAGCACAAAGCAGGAGAGGGGAAGGGGGCGTGGGGGCAGGGGTGTGATTCTAGATGGGATGGTCAGAGCCTCTGGGGAGGCGGGTCGACCCCAGGCAAAGGCCCTGACTCGGGTGTGTGTGCGCAGTGCCGGGGGACGGCTGAGGGAGGGGCGCGGGGGGAAGGGGGAGGAGGGATGGAGGACGGAGGTCATGGGCGGCTTGGCTGCCGTCTGGCGGGCGCTCGCAGAGGACTGGGGCCCTGAGAGGGTCTGGGGCTCTCTCTGTAGTTTCAACTGGTCCTGAGGCCAGTGCTTATGCGCGTAATCTTTTGTATTAGAGGCCCCGCCCCTGGGGATCTGGGGCCCTGTCCCTGGAGAGGACCCTGCACCCCTGCAGCGGGTCTAGGAGCGGAACACCTGCCCCCTCTGTACGCAGGCCGGAGGGCCGGGCGCCAGCCCACGTGGCGGGTCGAGGTGGCCCCGGGGGCCTGGGGGCCGCGAACGGGCCCGAGACTGGCCGTCCCTCCCTGGCAGCGCTGTCCCCCGTGGAACGCAGCTGGGTCCCTCGTCCCAGAACCAAGGGCGTGCGGCTCGCGTTCCGGGAGCTGCGGCTCCGGCCCTGTGCTCGGGGCAGGCGGCCCTCGTCGCCAGCTGTCGTGTCTGCTTCCGCCACAGCCGCCCGGAGTCCGCGCCGAGGCGTGGGAGCCTTGTGAGCGCGGGCGCACGCCTGTGTCGTGCGGGCACGTGTGTAGGTGTGCGCGTGCGGGCGACTGCCACCGGGCCTGTCACAGCCACTGGCCGCCCCGTCCTCACCCGTCTGCAGCCAGCACCCTGTGAACCACGTGCTTCTTGCGTGGCCGCAGAGAAGCACCTGGTGGCTTTGCTCGCTTCCTCCCCGGTGGCTCCGCGTCCCCCATCCGCCCTCAAAGGCACCCCAGCTCCCTTGCCCCAGCCGCCGGCAGGCACCCCGGGGCCCCAGCCGCCCACGTCTCAGGGGCGTTCAGGGCGGAATGGGGGAAGCAGAGAACTAAACCCCGAGAAGCGCACCCCCAGCTGCTGGCGAGGCGTCTGCGCTCCCAGCCCGTCCCACCCGCCGACGCCTTTTTGGGAAGCGGTAACGTGGCCGTCCTGAGGGACAGACACCCACACAGGGCGCCAAGCGCTGGACAGAGCGGCCCCAAGAGGGCTTCCGGGGTGGGGGCTCTTGCACGTGGGTGGGCCGGGGGAGCCTCAGGACAGAGGGTGGCCCGCGGCGTGGTGTTCACGCCCCTGAGCCACACACCTGGCGGGTGCAGGAGGAGGGGATCCCAGACCCCGGGGCCCCCGTCCCCCGGCTCGCTGAGCGGGAGAGGCCGGTTTGCCAGGAGGGCGGAGGAGACGCCGGCAGGCCTGCCTGTCCCCTCTCAGCGCGTCCCCGGGACGGAGAATCCGTGCACCCGAGAAAGGCAAACAGGAGGAACGGGCCCAGACCCGTCAAGCGGGGTAATGAGCTGGATTTATAGAAAAGGAAACACAATGTGATTCCGCGTAATGGCTGTTGACAGAGATTCAGGCTGTTTGTTCTAGGATATTAAATTGACAAACAGCGCAGGTTTGCTGGGCTCCGGTCTCTGATTTGCGGGTGTCTGTCAGCGGTGTTAGTGCAGCCCCGCCCGTCGGGGGCCAGGTTTCTGGAAGGAGCCGCGCAGGGAGAGCCCGGGCGGGCTGCGGTGGGTGGCGAGCATTCCCCGCGCCTCCCGGGCGAACGCTAAGGAAGCAGGGTGGAAACCCATCCCCGACGCTCCAGAGAGAACAGGCCACGCTTCTAAAAATCTAATTAAGGCCTTAGATCAGGTTTGCGTAATTAGATTTTTGCTGCGGGCGAGCAGGATGATAGATGAGAGAGGTGAGGAAGCGTCCCCGTCCCCCCGCGGCCCCCACGCCTTCGATTCCAGGGCTGCGGCCCCCGGGGAGACCGGCTCCCAAAACACACGTGGTCGGGTGTCGTTTCTGAATCTCTGAGGAAGGTTCTCCATGTAAGAGGGGGCCGGGCGGAGTGGGATGGGGGAGCGTTCTCACACCTTCCCCCACCCCGCGGCCACCTGTGCACGTGGTCCCAGCCCTGAGGCGTCTCCCCGAGGAGCCCCTTCTGTGGGGACAGGCCCCGGGGGCACCTGAGAAGCGGGAACGTTCCCACACAGCCCGGGCGGCTGCAGAACCGGGTCACGTGCACGAAAAATCCTCTGTCAGCAAATAACACCCCACAGAAGAGATTCAACAGGACGAGAAATTATCGTTTCGGTGGCAGTTTCCTTAGGGAAGCACAGAAGAGGGGCAGACACAGACCCGGGGACTGTAGGGAGTTTCGCGTAAAAGACAGGAAGGTGGCATCTAGCATTTTTCTTTTTATTATTTGTTTTATTTTTTTTTTTTGTTTTTGTTTTTGTTTTTGTTTTTGTTTTTTTTATTTATTTCTAGGAGAGAGAGAGAGAGAGAGAGTGAGCAGGGGAGGGTCAGAGAGAGAGGGAGTCACAGACCGAAATAGGCTCCAGGCTCCGGGCTGGCAGTCAGCACAGAGCCTGACGCGGGGCTCGAACCCCCGAACCGCGAGATCATGACCTAAGTGAAAGTCGGACGCTTAACCGACTAAGCCACCCAGGCGCCCCGATATTATTTGTTTTAATGTTTATTTATTTATTTTTGAGACAGAGGAGAGAGTCGAGGCAGGTGCTGCACTGTCAACACAGAGCCCGACGCGTGGCTCGAACTCATGAACGGCGAGCCCATGACCTGGACGCTTAACCCACGGAGCCGCCGCAGACCCCACCCTCTGGCATTTGTAAAAGAAAGCGAGCACTTGCACGTGCAAAGGGACAGGGACAGGAGGCCGCAGGGAAGGAGCAGGGCCGGTGGCGGGGGAGAGGGAGGCCCGTGGGGAGAGCCTGGGACCCCACAAGACCCGCGGATGACGCGCCGTCAGGGCCGGAGCCCAGTCCCCACGTGCATGGCCCCCAGCGGCTCTTAGAGCCACGTGCTTTGCTCTTCCCCCCGGACGCCTCCAGGGCGTGAGGCCAAACCGTAGCCACAAACTCTTAGCCCAGGGAAGGGCAGGGGGCGGGACGCAGGAGCTGGAGTGGGCGTGGCGGGGACCCCAAACACGGGGACGAGAGCGACCATCACCTGCAGGGATGCGTTGCAGGCATGCGCTGAGCCGAGGCGGGAGCAGAAGCGCGGACGGGCGGCGGGGCCCCCTCCCCGCGGCGGGCAGGTGGGCAGGGGGGCTGACCCGGGCACGGCCCTCACCCGCCTCCCGGCGCTCTCGGCCGTGGGTGCGCGGTTCCGGTACCCGCGAATCCGTTCCAAGATGTAAGCCGGGTGATTGTGCCTTCGTGAGGTATTAATAACTTAATGAGTCCGTGCTATTTGTTTATGTAAATGGGTAACGGGATCTCTACAGGGGCCGGATACAATATGACAATCTGGTAATTCACTGACTGCTATTAAACACACACACAAATAGTATGTTGTTGGAGAAACTCAAGTTCAGAGCCGCGATGGAATCATCACCAGCTCAGGTCCCTTCGTGGCCCCTGGGAAGAGCTGCGTGTGGGGCTTCTCCCTGCCGAGGGGGGCGTCGTGGGTCCCCGGGGAGGGGTGGCGTCCACACGCCAGGGAGAGAGGGGGGCTCTGGAGGCACCAGCCCCGCCCAGGCCCGGACCTCGGACTCCAGCGTCCAGAGCCCGTCTGCGGTGGTCGGTCAGAGCGGGGCTGCGGGTGCGTGAGCACCGGCCTCCCCCCGGCGCCCCCGCTCGTCCAGCCCCACATCAGCTCCCCCGTCCGGGGACGTAGGACCGAGGCTGTGCACGGAGAAAGTCCCCTCCCTGACCCGTCAGCCCGTCGGGACACGGCCGGGGAGACCCGACGGCGAGGTCCTGGCTTCCCCCCGTGAGGGCGAGCCGGGGTCCTGCCGGGGGCTCCCAACAGGCCGGCCAGCCACTCACGTGAACGGTCGGCGAAGGAACCATCGCGCCAGAATGTTCCCCAAGACTGCTGCAGCATTGAGAGCCATCGTGCCAGCGACAGAGCCGGGCACCAGCGGGCGCGGGCCCCGGGCGCTAGCGCCGCTGCCCCCTCGGCACCTCGCTTGCCTGTGAGCCCTTGCACCCCCCACGCGCCCAGAGCAGGGAGGGTCTCAGCCGCCCCGCCTGCCCCTGCCGGCCCCCTGGCCCCCAGCTCTGCCCCTCAGAGAGGAGGGCGCCCCGCCCCCCGGCCTGTCCCGTCTGCATCCCAGAGGCCGCTGCTGATTGCTTCCCGCAGCTGCCATCATCTGGGGTAAAAAAGAGAAAGAAAGGAAACAAAATACCCACTTACCATGAATCTGGGGATGACACGGCTCGTAACCAAACTCTGAGGATGTACAGTCCTTCACCCACGGTCCTCACGCCGCTCAGCGGCCGCACCGCGAGCCGGGGGGCTGTGCCGCCTGCCTGGGACCATGGCCCCCGGTGGCCGCGCCCTCTGTCCCCTGGGGCCCGGCTCCTCTTGAGGTGACCGGGTCCTTCACCTGCACTCCTGCAAGGAGCGGGGTGTCGCTGACCCTGCAGGAGGTCAGGACCAGGAGCACCCCCAGAGCTGTAGCAGCACCCCAAGGTTTCGAGGTGTCCCCCCTCCCCCCCTCCTCCCCCTCCCCCTCCTCCCCCTCCCCCTCACCTCCCTCCTCGACCCTCCTCCTCCGTCCTCTCTCCTCCCCACCTCCCCACCTCCCCTCCTCCTCCCCCTCCTCCTCCGTCCTTCCCTCTCCTCCCCCACCTCCCTCCCCCACCCCCCTCCTCCTCCCCCTCCCCCACCTCCCCCTCCTCCCCCTCCACCTCCGTCCTCCCCTCTCTCCTCCACACCTCCTCCCCCACCCCCTCCCCCTCCCTCTCTCCTCCCCCTCCCCCTCCCCCACCTCCCTCTCCTCCCCTCCCCCTCCTCCCCTCCTCCCCCTCCCCCCCTCCTCCTTTCCTGGCCTCGGTGTCCATATCTGTAAGATGGGGGCGGCTGTCCACTCTGTAGAGTCAAGACAGAGCTCAGCTCAGAGGCTCACGGGACGCCTGGGTTGCATAGTGACGCGGACGGGATGTTTGTGCCCCGAAACCCATGCGGCAGCTTTACCCCCAGTGGGACGGGCTCGGGAGGCGGGGGACAGGGGTGGTCAGGTCACAGTTGAGGAGCCCACCCGTCCCCCCGAATCCTGGACTTCAGCGTCCAGCGGGTGGGGAGTCCACGTTGAAGCCTGGCCGGGAGGGGGGGCCGGGGTGACCACGCCCGGAGTGTCTGCGTCCTGGCCCCCTCTTCTCAGTCAGGACGCTCGCTGAGGCCCTGCGGGCGCCGGGGCCACGCGGAAGAGCAGGTGTGGGGGGCTCAGCACTGCTGTTCCAGGCGGTTACGGCCCCCCTGCCCGTGCACCCCCCCGGCTGCACCGGGGCACCAGGACCGCGCCTGGGCTGAGTGACCCTCGCCCTCCTCCCTCTCGGGCTCTGGCGTCTGTAAAGCAGGCAGCCGCGAGGAGGGACGGGGGCTGTGTCCACCCCCCGTGTCCGCCTGCCCCCCGGGCCACTGGCCCGGCCCCGCGGGTGAGGCCGCTGCCTCCCGTGCCCGCCTCCCCCCGCCCCTCCTCGCCGGCGCCCTGCCTGCTAAGCCGGGGCTCCCGTCTCTGAGTGTTTCTGCCGTGTTGTCTTTTCCATGCTCGTCTGTGAGCTGCAGTGTGAAACAGTTACTAATCCAGATTTTTACTGTGGATAAACAAATACAGAAAATTAACAGATGTGTTTTGCAGATGTACTTAACAAAAATAACACCCTCGTGATGAGGAGACGCACCCTCCGGGGCCCAGCACACGGAGGCTCTGAGCGCCTCCTCCGGACACCCTTCCCGGCTTTCACGGGGGGAGGGGGGATCGGAGGTGCGCAGACGGAAGGTCTTACCTGAGACGGGGGAGCTGCTGGCGGGGCGTGACCGATGGAGGCAGGGGTGGGGGGCAGGGGGCCCCAGGCTGGAGCAGGGGGCTGTGAGCTCACCTGGGGCCCCGGGGTGGAGGGAGGGAAGCAAGAAGACCCCAGGAGTCAGGAAGTCGCGTGGACCAGAGCGTGGAATTCAGGGTGCGGGGTGGGGGCCCGGGCCCGGGGAGGTTTGACCCCAGGAATGGGAACGGGACACAGACCCCTGTGACACCCAGCCCGGCCCCGGCTGCCCCCCCACCCCCCATTCAAGATGCCTGGCGGCCATGGGGTGGGAAGAGTGCTTCCCGGGAAAGGGATTTTGGGGAAGAGAACCCGGCAGGTGCGCCCCCACACTGTCCTCCGCAAACCCCCTCGCCCCTCACTTGAGCTGGTCTGAGTCCCCGTCTGTCCCGTGCAGCCTGAAGGGCCCTGCCCAGGGCCGCCGGCCGGACGACGCCCTGGTCTCCCTCCCCCCGGGAAGCAGAGGCGCGAGCAGACGCTCTCTGCACCAGCACCTCACGCTGCAGGGCCCGGGCCTCTGGGGGGAGGGGGCCCGGCACCGCAGGCGGTTCTTCCCCGGAGCCCCGGCCAAGGCACCTGCCGGCAGCGAGCCCGCCGTGGTCCTGGGGGTCCTGCGGCCCAGCCCTTCATGCATCTGGGTATTTGCACGTGGGCATCTGCATGCTCGCTCTGTGAAAGCCGTGTCAGGGGCGCCGGGGCGGCTCAGTGGGTTAAACATCCGACTCTGGATTTCGGCTCAGGTCATGATCTCGCACTTCCTCGGTTCGAGCCCCACACCCGGCTCTCTGCTGACAGCCCTGAACCTGCTTGGGATTGTCTCTCCTTCTTTCTTTGCTCCTCAACGGCTCTCTCTGTCTCTCAAAATAAAGAAAGAAAGAAATAGTCCTTTTAAAAACAAAAACAAAAACATATTTTGGTGGAGGGAGGTAATTTGGAGTTAACTGAAAATTGTTTTTTCTTTTAATTCTTTAGGGGACCAGATATTTGTAAATCACCCTGATGAGAAGAAAATTCTTTTCTTCAGTGATAAGAGCTGTCAGTTTTCTGTGGATGAAGATGAGCCTTTCTGTTTAGTTTTCAAATATGTTACAAATATAGGGTGACAAATATATATTTGTCACCCTATTATAGGGGCACCTGGGCGGCTCAGTCAGAGCCTGGAGCCTGCTTCGGATTCTGTGTCTCTCTGCCCCTCCCCCGCTCAGATTCTCTGAGTCTCTCCCTCAAGATAAATAAATAAACTTAAAAAAATGATATTTATACAAATGCGTTAGAGTCTACTAACTCTATCAAGGAAACACATGGAAGTTTTCTGTTCTTTGGCCAAACAGGAAACACAAAGCTTGTGCCCTTGGGTTTTCTCTCTGCGTTTTGGTTTCCCACAGACATCAGGCCCCTCCCCATCCTTCCCCAAGTGACAGAGCCCCTCACACACCCACACGCTCACACAAGCACACACGCGTGTGCGCCCTCCTCCCGCGGGCCGCCCCGAGGCCCCTGTGCTGCCTGAACGGGAGCCCGTCGCCCTCGGCAGGCAGGGCTGGTCCTGGGGAGGAAACGCTCTGTACAAATTTTATTTCTTCTTCCGTGAAAGAAGACACAGCCCCACAGGAATAATTTAATTTGCCTTTTCTTAGAAGTGACTGTTACACAGAGGAAGCTTTCTTCTCATCTAATTTAACCCAAAAATAAAATAAAAGACTCAAAGAATATAGAACAGAAAGGGAATGGTTCAGTTCAACCCCCTGTGGGACTTGGGGACAGGAATGGGGTGACGGCCGGCCCTGTGTGCGCCTCTCGCCCTAAGGTCCCCTGACGAGAAGGCCGGCCCGGGCCCACCTCGGGACCTCAGTGTACCCTGGGCACCTCTGTAACGACCCCTCCCCATGTGCAGCCCCCCGCCCCTGCTGTGGGCCTGGGGGCGGGGACTCTGCACAAGGGTTTCTGAGACTCAACTCAGGCCCTGAAGGCGGTGACTTCCGGGCCGCCGGTTCCCCCGCGTGCTCCGGCCACGCACGATGACTGCTCAAGCGCTTGGAGGACCGCCGTCGGGCCGAGAGGACAGAGAGGGGCTGGGGGGCTGGTCTCGGAGGACGGTCAGGGGCGGCCGCATGGCTCCACGGTGAGACCCCAGCTTTCTGCGCTGAGTGGTGTCCTTCTCAGAGCTGCTTTGGGGCCGAAAACGTGCACCTGGGGTCACGTATGGCCAGCAGACGGCCAGCGCCTGCCCTTGCTCCATCTTTCCAGCCTCCTGGCTGCCTCGCACTTTCATGGACGCACCTTTTACCCGAACTTGGCCACAGCCAAGGAGCTTCGGCCACGGGGCTTCCTCAACGCTCTCCCCGTGCGCTGTTCCCAATCCCGGAGCTTAGCCTTCCCCGTCCTGGCGGAAGCACAGAGAACCTTCCTGACCAGACGGAGCCTTCCCTTTGTGCGCAGAAGGCTGGCATCGTCCTGGGTTTCCTGTGTTTATAATGAGGAAAAACAGCCCATTCCCATCTTTCTTCCTTTGCGTTAATGACAGATCGCTTGATCTCCCCGAGTTTAAGGCCTGGAGAAGAACACGTGTGCCGTCAAGGCCTCAGAGCTGACGCCTTCTGTCCCACACCTCCCAGCGCCGCGGCCACGGTGGCTTCATCAGCACGGTTGAGGGAGACACGTGAATTCATCATGCATTCTTCCAAAACTGGCTTTTGAGTAAAATAGATACAATTTACCGGGACTCTGGTCCCCCACTGTCTGACTGACGGTCATAGGAGTCGTCAGGCTAACGCATCACCAGGGGCTCCAGGGAACATACGCATGAGCGTGTGACGGAGTCAGCTGCGGCGTCCCCCCGTCCCTCTGTCCCCTGTGCTGTCTCCTCTGATTTACCTGCTTAGTTCGCACCGGACACTCAGGGACACACACCATGCTTAGTCCCGCGGCCGTCCCCCCGCAGTGGCCCCGTGCCCCCTTCCTGCTCAGCTCCTCCCCCCGTGCCTCCTCCCTCAGCTCGCTGGGGCGGCCGGCACTGACCCCACGGCACGGTCGGGCTCCCTGCAGAAAGCTGGTGGCCTCACCGGGGCTGACGGCAGATTCCCACCCGCTGCTGCTCCTGACCTGGGTCCCCAGTGCCCTGAGGCCAAGCAGCAGCCGTTCTAGCCTGGGGTGCCCGGGGGTGATGGGGTCTTCACCACCATCAGCGGCCACCCCTCCTGGCTGTCTCGCGTGTCTGCACTGACCTGTCCCTCCAGACCGCGCTGGCCGACCCCGGGCCCCCCGGAGGGAAGGGCCCCCCGAGGTCTTCCCCTGCAGCCCTCACCGAGCAGGTGCAGGGCATGGGCACACAGGGAACAGAGTGGAGAGCAGGGGGGTCGCGGACCCTGGCTCGGCTCCTGAGCTCGGTGACGTTCCCCGATGGTGCTTTTATTGAGATGAGTGATTGTTGTGTTAGATCAACGCCAGATCATAAATAACCAGTGACGGCGGGAACGCAAATCACGATGGCACAAGCGAGCCGGCCATATGCATCTTTCAGTTTCCCGGGCTCGAAGGCCGTGTGGACAGCGCACAGGCAGCTTCTGGGTCCCGCGGGGAGAGGGCAAAGCCCCAGGACACGGCCGGGGCGGCTCCTGCCACCCTCCCCTCCGTCCTCCCAAACCCAGACACAGCCGGGGGCCCGAGTCCTGAGCCCTGATCTCTGTGTTTGGCAGTGTAGACACAGCTCTACTTCTGAATTATACCACAACAACCACGGCAAGTGCAATGACCACCCCACTTTATATCATTTACTTATTTTTTTAAAGTAATCTCTGCACCCGGCCTGGGGGCCTCTACACCAGCCTGGGGGCCGCACACAAACCTGAAATCAAGAGTCTCCTGTTCCACCGATGGAGCCAGCAGGTCACCCCCAGGACCACCCCGTTCAAGGGTGAGTCAGGGGCTCAGTGCAGCTCCTCACGTGGCCTGAAAGGGAGGAGGGGGCTCAGTCTGTGTCTTTGTCCCTCCTTCCTCCGTGCTGGCTGCTGGGCCCTGAGTGGGGGTCGGATGACCCCGGGTGGGGGTGTGTTCTGGGGGTCGGACGACCCCGGGTGGGGTGTGTTCTGGGGGTCGGATGGCCCGGGGGTGTGTGTTCTGGGGGTGGGACGACCCCGGGAGGGTGTGTTCTGGGGCACTGACTACCCCGGTGGGGTGTGCCCTCTGGGGTCGGACGACCCCTGGGGTGTGTTCTGGGGGGTCAGATGACCCCAGGGGGGGTGTGTTCTGGGGGGTCGGACGGCCCCGGGGGGGGGTGTGTTCTCTGGGGGGTCGGACGACCCCGGGTGGGGTGTGTTCTGGGGGTCAGACTATGCCGGGTGGGGTGTGCTCTGCTCCCCAGGAGCACCTCAGGAAAGGGCAGCCCTCTGCTCCCGCCAGGGTTGTCTGGGTGGGGCTGAGGCGGTGTGCACTCTCCCTACCGCGCCCCTGCGCCTGGACTGGTGCTCGGCATAGAATGGGGTGCTGTGCAGGGAGGGGCGGATGGACTCATCACACTGGACAGGTTATCAGTGACCGTGTGACCTCTCGGTGCAGCGACTGTTGGTTTTGCCTATTTCCCCAGAACTCAGAGGAACACCTGACGGACAGGACATTAGGAGGGAAGGAAGAGGGGAAGGGGAGAAGAGGAAGGGATGGGGAGAGGAGGGGAGGGAAGAGGAGTGGATAGGAGGGGGAGGGGGAGGGAGAGAGGGGGAGGGGAAGGAGGAGGGGGAGGGAGGGAGGGAGGGGGAGGGGAGGGAGGAGGGGGAGGAGAGGGAGGAGGGGGAGGGAGAGGAGGGGAAGGAGGAGGCAGAGGAAAGAAGGGGAGGAGGGGGAGGAGGGAGGGGGAGGGGAGGGCAGGGCCCAGTGGCCATGCTCAAGAAGCCACCTGCCTGGACAGGGAAGGGGAGTCTGCCAGGCCTCTTCCAGGCTCTGTCGCCCGCGGACAGGACACCCGTGGTCTGTCGTGCCAGGCTGGGAAAGCAGTGGCTGTTGGTAGCTCAGATCTATTTACATTTTTTCCATGTAAATAACCGATAGTCATAAAAAGGAAAATTGCATTTGCTTCGAGTGGGCAGAAGATACATTTAAGTCAAAATGAGGAACATTCTGGGAGCGCGGCCTTAGCCCACGAATAACAAGACTGCGTGACTTTTCCCGTGGTCGTTTGGGGGCAGAGTGTCCCTGCATCCCTGGGCGACGGATGATGTTGTACCGCCAAGACCTGGACCCGGCTTCTGGGGCACACCCTCACCGTGCGTCAGGGCGGCCACTCAGCCCCGGGCGCGTGGCGCACAAGCAGCAGGACCATGGAGCCCAGGGCCCCCCCCCGTGGCTGCGGGTTTGGGGGGCCGTGGGGTGCGGGTTTGGTGGCCGTCACCGAGGTGGGGTTTGACCCAAGCTTCTCCGGTGCTCTGCCTTGCGCCGGGCACTCCCTCTGCGTGGACCAGCGTGCGTGTTGTGACTCTGAGTTCCTTGCCCCTCCCCCGAGTCCACGTGAAAACTGCCCCCTAAGGACGGCAGCCCGTGTCTTCCGTCTGCAGCCAGGACCTCTGTGCAGCACCAGCCGGTCCCCTCTCTCTCCCGCGTGCAGAGGTGGGTGGCCGGTCACTCCGCTTGGCTGGGGACTGAGTTCCCAAGATCTGGGACCTTCTGTTTTCAAACAAGCCAAGTCCGGGACGAGCTGAGACAAGTTGGTCGTCCTGATTCAGAACCACGAGAGACGCTGAGGATCAGAGCGGACGGAAGCGGGAACAAAGTCACACAGAAGCCGGCGGACACGCCACCCCCCGCCCAAAACAGAACAGTCGTGCTCCCGTAGGAAGGGACTCCGGGGCTCCGGGTGAGACGGAGGCCACGCCGGGGCCCTGCTCTGAGAGGGCACACGCTATCCCCGCCCAGGCAGGGGGTCCCCGGGCCGGGGTGGGGCTGCTGAGCCGGAGCAGAGGGGCCCTCTGCGGGGAGGGGGGGCACCCGAGGGACCCGTGCCCAACACCCTGGGCAGTGGTTCCTTCCAGGACACCGATGTCGGGGGGACCCTCCTGGAAACCTTTCTTTCCCAACACTCACCATGGTGCTGCCCGCCCACGGCACGCTGGTCCACGGTATCCTCAACATATAGACGCTGCCCCTTCGTGGTCCAAGCGCCCTTGGAGGACGACAGTCTGAGCACTCTCACGGGAGGCTGGGCGAGACCCGGGGCCTCCTCGCTCCTCCCCGCCACGCATCTCCCCGTGGCATCGGGGACGGGGGCTGTGTTCCCCACCACGACCACTAGTGAGGCCAGTGGCCAGTGACACGGTGGCTCCCAGAAGGGGTTCTGCTCCTCCGCGTCCCTCCCAGGCCGGGAGACTTCATACGCCTCTGGCAGTTCAACGCCGGTTCTAAAAATTTACACGATTGATCATAAATTTCCACCACCGATTTTTTTTCTTAAATAAGCACTCAAATTTATGGGTGATCATGAAAATCTCTCATCAGATATGAGTCAGAGCCACACAAATGATTAAGCAGGAACTCTAGTTTTTAATGAAATAGCTGACCCAGGCGGAGTGATGAAAAGCGGATGCTGTCCCCTCGTCGGCCTCGGGTCGCAGCCTCCCCTTCTGAGTCCCGGGAGAGGGCGCAGCTCTGTGACTGCCATCGATGGCCGTGGGGACTCTGGCTCTCTGGGAGCCCGCCACCCAGCCTCGAGGGGCAGAGCGAGTGACCGTGTCCCACTGTGTCCCACAGACAGAGGGGCTGTGTGCTTTAATGGAGCCCAGTGCCCGCCGGGTCGCCCTGGCGCACGGCAGGTCTTCAGCTCTCCGGAGAAACAGAAGCAGCAGCGTGTGTAGACAGGAGGCTTATTACAGCAATCGGCTCGTGCGGCTATGGAGGCTGAAACGTCCCAGGTGTGCCCGCTGGGGACCCAAGAGAAGACCGATGTCCCGGCTCCTCCGTCAGGAAGAGACTGCACACTTTCCCTTCCTCCACTTTTTGTTCTACTCCGGCGTTCAGTGGGTGGCACACGGGAAGGGTGACCGGCTTTCCTCAGCGTCCCCAGCCACACGCCCAGCTCATCCAGGAACACCTCACAGACACGCTCCAAATAATGTTTAACCACCTATCAGGTGCCCCGTGGCACGTGAACGTAGCTTGAGCAACGTGCACGCCCGTGGAGGCCAGGACCGCTGTGCCCAGGAAGCGCACGTGGCTGGGCATGTGGCTGGGCACGGCCCCCTGGAGGCGCCTGCAGCCTCAGCCCCTCATCACGCTCTGCCCAGACTCATCAGGGCTGCGCCGCTGACCAGACATCACGACGGGGGACCGTCGTGGCCAGAGATCTCCGCCAAAGGTTCCCGCCACGCCGGGCTCCATACCAGACGCACTGTGTGCCGCAGACGCCTGCCGCAAGGACTCGATTAACCCCCTGAGGCCACATGTCACCTGAGCTGGGATGGTGCAGGGCAGCTGCGGGGATGAGTGAGGCGGTACGTGCCAAGGGCCCCTCGTGCCATAGCCCCCAGGTCACGGGAGCCCCTCCCCTCTGTCTGCCCACAAGGGGACTGGACGGCGCCTTTGGGCACATTCCTGGGTTGCTTGCAGACGTCATCAGGGACTTGCTCCACCTGAATAATCCAACCGTGCTGCCACTATCTGAGGGCTGACAAGTCAGACGCCCCCTTGACGCGGGGAATTTGGACACCTGCTGGGTCCTCGGGAAGGGCTGGCCGACCACGGCGAGGAACAGAACCAGACAAATGCGTGGATTTAGTGGCTGGCTGTGGGGCTGAGTTGGACCTGCCTCAAAGGCCCTGTTCATGGGAGTTAAAGGCTGGCACTCAGAGATTTGGTCATTCACCCAAGATGGCCAGGGACAGCCAGGGGCAGACCCGAGCTGGCCCAGCCACGGACACTCTACCCCCAAGTGGGACCCTCGCCTGCAGCGGCCGACAGGAGGAAGGTCCGACCTCCGCGTCATCCCTCCCAGGACACGTGGCCCTGCAGCCTGGTCCTCACCGCCCTTCCAAGGCTGCCCTGACCTCCCTGTGTGGTCCGGGCTACCTACCTAAGTGTGTCCTCGCCATTGGGACAGACACAGAGGTGGCGGCGGGGGGCGAGCTTGGGTCCTGGCTCTGCCACTCACTGGCTGTGTCCCACAGCGTGTCCTCGAGCTTCATGTGGCTTCTCTGTAGAAGGGGCCAGGAGCTCTGACCCCACGGCCCCTGTGCAACGGGGACGAGCCGGAGAACGCACCTCGGAGAGGCGCGGCGGAGGCATAACCCGGGGCAGTGGGTGAGAGCGTGTGAGGGGCGGGCCCGGTGCGCTCTGGGGTGCAGAACCAGGAGCCGCTCAGGGACCGAGAGACGGGGCAGAGGGTGTGCGGAGGGAGGGGGGCGGTGTGCCGCGTGTCCCTGGGGCATCTGGGGAGTGGTTTGGGGGTAGGTGGCTGGCGGTGTGGGATGTGGTGGGTCCGTGGCTCAAGGCGGCGACTGTGCCCGAAACAGCCATCTGGGGGTCCGCAGCAGAGAGAAGTCACAGGACAGGCGCGCCGAGGGGAAGAAGGCAGGGGGGAGGGCTTGCGGCTGCGAGTGGAACCAGAGAGCAGTGCCCCGGCGCTCGGAGGACAGCTCCGCGTGCTGTTGCCTGGGCTCCGTCTGCCGTGGGAGCAGCGGCGCCATCAGAGGCAGGTGACCTCCCTTCTCACGCCGCCTGCCTCTGCTGCGGCCCCTGCCCGGGCCGTGGGTCTGGAGTTAGACCCGTAGAAATGACAGGGGAGCGGGCAACGCGGAGCCCGTCTCCAGCACGGGGGGCAGGGCTGGGCTTGGGGGCTCTTCCCTGCGGGGTCCGAGGCCGCCGGCCGGACAGCTCTCCGCCCCGCGCCCCTGCGGCTGCCTCCACGACAGTTTGCCAAACGCTGTGTCCTGAAGCTTCATCACGCATTGCGCTTATTTTTGTTTCCTCGATCTATTTCGGGAAGCAGATTCTTAGATCAGCAATTAGAAATGTCACTTGTACTTTGGGGAAGGGGGGTCTGCAAAGTCTATAATTGAGAATAGTAATCAAAATCGTTGACAACTTCAATGGTATAAAAATGGTAATTAATTGTAAATCTTTGATGCGATGTATGATATTTATCTATTTTTGAACTTTTTACTGATCAGCAACGAGCTCGCGTGTTTTATTTCCCGTTTTATCTGATTTCTATAGTTAGAAACTTAATTTTTCTCCCCATTAAAAGTTTCCATGGGGGGGGGCCTGGGGGGCTTAGTCGGTTAAGCGTCCGACTTTTGCTTAGGTCATGATCTCGCGGTTCGTGGGTTCGGGCCCGCGTCGGGCTCTGTGCTGACTGCCAGCTCAGAGCCTGGAGCCTGTTTCAGTCTGTGACTCCCTCTCTCTCTGACCCTCCCCTGCTCACGC
The DNA here is from genome assembly GCA_017311185.1 of Proteles cristata cristata. Taxonomy (NCBI): domain Eukaryota; kingdom Metazoa; phylum Chordata; class Mammalia; order Carnivora; family Hyaenidae; genus Proteles; species Proteles cristata. The sequence goes on along the minus strand of JAESUZ010004779.1, from coordinate 60,120 downwards.
TGTCTCTCTCTCTCCTAGAAATAAATAAAAATATTAAAAAAAAAAAAAAAAAAAAGTTTCCATGGGGAAGGGAGAAGCTACTTGAGAATAAACGTCAGGGTCACGTAAACCTTCGGCAGGTAATGAGGGGGGCGTTGAAGGGCTGCGCCTTGCCCTCCCGGCCTTTGCAGGGGGCGGGTGCAGGTGGGGAGATGGAGGTGCCCGGACACCCACCGCACAGGCGGGGGCCCGAGGGCCGCGGGCGGATGGCGGACGGCCTGCCTCCTGGCCCCGGGCTTCACCCGCTGCGGCCCTTGCCTACTGGCCGTGCTTCCAAGCAGCTCACCATACAGGTGACGTGACGTGGCTGAGCCTGCTGCAAGCAGCGACCGCAGACGGGGCGCGACTTAAATAAACGGGGTCCCCCGTCCTGGAGGCTGGAGGCTGAGACGCAGGCGCGGGCAGGGCTGGGTCCTCCGAGGCCTCTCTCCTGGGCGAGGGGACGCCGTCCCCTCCTGTCCTCCCGCGGTAGACGCTGTGCGTGTCTGCGCCCTGCGCCCTGTGCCCTCCCTCAGCCGCACTGGACAGCCCCCCCGCCCCCAGTGTCCTCATTCTCACCCGTGTAGAGCCTGGCTTCACACAGCCCTGTTGTGGGGTTCCGGCCCTCACTTCCGGCGCCAGCCTGACCTCGGCAGGGACGGGACTGTGGGGGGCTGCAAACCGCCGTCTCCGCTGGCAATGGCCCTCCGGTCTGGGGGAACCCGAGGGCCAGTGCCCTCTGCCCGGCAGCCTGGGCCTGAGCTCCCCGTGCGCAGGGACCAGGCCACGTGGCCCACGGTCTCTGCCCTCCCTCAGCCCAGGGCCCCCGTTTCCCCCCAGGCCCCAGCGCCCCCCTCCCGCCGGGACCCCCCACCTTCCCCACCATCCCGTCCCCACAGCCCTCTGTCCAGGGCTGCCCGGCGGCCTGGAGGCAGTAAGGGCCACGCCACACAGATCACTTGTCCTCAGACGGAAGAGCCACTTGTGTGTCTACGCACACACGTGCCGTCAGACGGCAGAGTGTGCTTCCCGGCCCGGGTTGGAGAGGAAGCCGTACTGTGCATTACAAATCAAGAATACTTTTCAGTCTAAGTTTTAATTATGTTCTCCAGCCTTTTCTCTTCCTCCCCAGTGAGTCAGCAGCGCAAACGTCACTTTGCTGCCGCGTGGCTCTCAGTGTGCCGGCTCCTCCAGCCCACAGATCACCTGCGGCCGTCAGGGTTCCTCCCGCAAAGGCGTTCGACAGAGGGATCGAGACAGAGCAGTGCATGAGCCCTAAGAAACTTGGGGGAGATTTTCAGCTGAAAACAAATTTATTTGCATTTACCAAGATACGCTGTGACGGCAAATAATGAGAACGACGTGTTCACGGCCTCAAGAGGCACCTATGGGAGTCTGGAGGATCTGTTCTCGGAAGATTGGGACAATTAGCCGGATCCCAGGCACCTCCGAGAGCGTGACGAGAGGCAGCGGGAGGCGGCCACTCTGTAGCTACGTGGGCCTGTGGTTCCTTTCTCTCCCCAGGCCCTCCTGGCCTGCTGTGGTCCGGGCCCGGCGGGGTGGCCGGGACATCTGTGCCCACGGAAGCCCCGCCTCGGGCAGCAGGCCTCAGCACCCAGTGCGTGAGCCGGTGAGCAGGGCAGGCAGCGGGTGCGGCACCAAGGCTCCCTGTTGGGGGTGGGGACCGTGGTGGGCGCACAAGGGGTGGAATTAATCTGCATGCCCAAGAGGTTGAGCGTCGGCGCCAAAGCAGAGCAGAAACGGGGGGCCCTCCCCCTGCATCTCTGGGCCCCACAGCCTCCGAGGTCAGGGACCTGGAGACTCCAGGGACCCGGCTCCCTCCAAACCTCTCAGGTCACAGCCGCCGCCGCCACCCACAGAAATGGAGCCCGGCACAGTCACGGGCACGTGGAACGGCATCAACCGGTGCCCAGCGGGGCGGCAGACGAGCCAGACTGTGCAGGTGGGCTCAGGGACGGCCCGTAGGCTCTACGAGGACAGGGGTGCTGGGTGAGCAGGAGAGTGAGATCCGGGGACACTGGGGTCTTTCCTCACAAGGGGACCCAGTCCCACATCCGTCGGCGGAAGACAGAGATGTGTCTGCTGGAAGGTGGGGCACGCTTCATGGCTCCCACCGCCTGGTGGGCGTCGTGTGGCCGACGGGTAGCTCACCTCTGCCTCCCACCCCAGGCCAGAGCGCCTTCTGATAGAATCTTGACCTCTGGTGCCACTGACCAAATGCCAGGCGGGCCCGGCCGTGGGGGCCCCGGATGTAGGAGGAAACCACGATCTTGTCCCGTAGCGAAATGAAGCCCCTGCCGAGACCCCGAGTCCACGTCTCCCTCGACCTGAGGTCCCCAGGACCTGAGCGGGACGGGCAGCCCGACAGCCATTCGTCCACTCGCCTTGTCGCTCATCCGCGCGAACAGGCCCCACGCTCCTGCCGCAGCACAAACACGGTCTAAATCCAATTGATAAGATGTAAAACATGGCCTCCCCCACCTCCTGTGAGCAGCCGGGTCAGAACTAGGTGACGTTCACTGCATTACTCGGCATAAACATGATTTTAATAATTACCATGGGCCAGAACCCGTGTCTGCTCTTGAATAATGAGCATTGAATTCTATTATCGTTCAGTATTAAGTATCTTCCAGCTCAGCTCTGTCAGCAGGCTGGCGAGGACTGGTCCGCAGCATGAGGCAGGCCTCCAAAACGCAACAGTCTGAGATGAAAAATCTCCGCTGTTACTCTGAGACCATTGCTAACGCATCGTTTTGCAGCCATAGAAAACCGCGTCTGAATTATATTCTGCGTTTTGTAATCAAGGGGATTTACTCGAATTTGTTATAATTTTCAGTCGTTTTCTTGTTCACTGAAGATTGTAATTACTCCCTACCTGAGGATACAGATTAGACTTATGACAACATCGTCACGTTCGGAACAGTTTATTTGTGGTTCTTAGTCTGCCATCAGCGTCGGGAATCTGCACCTCGGTGAACTGGAGCCCGGCGTCAGGGCGCAGAAGGAGGGCTGGAGCTCGGAGACCTTCCTGTGCGCTGCCTCCCGCAGCCCCTACATCTTCCGGATGAAGACAGTGAGGCTCAGGGAGGTTAATTGACTCACCCAAGGTTATCCGAATAACTTAAGACCCTGTGGTAACACGAATTAACTGTGCATTTCAAACACCTCAGTCTCAAGTGTATTTAACTGGTCAGCGTGATTCACCGGCTGCATCTCAAGGAGGTGGAGGAAGGTGATGGGCAGGCTGTTGGCCTCTGCGAGATGCTCGCTGGGAGAAAGCTCCGGAGCGTCCTCTCTGCGGTGTGGTTCCAGGAAGCATAGTTTTCTCCTGAGAGATTATAAGGAAGGGGCACTACCTGCGAGCTTCTCGGAGGGAAGAGTGTTCTCACCCTCTGCCAAAAGCCGCCTCACGGTGAAGGGGCTGCAGCCGTAAAATCATAGGTTACACGTTACGCAGCGATTTCAGTCAAGTAGCCCATCTGACTCCCAAACAAAACCATAGGAGTAGAGACAAGAGAGGTGATTACCATTTTTCATGGAAAAAAATGGAGATCCATGGAGTTTAAAAATTTTCTCCAAAACACACAGGCAGGGGCTCCTTGGGGGGGATCTTGGGCCCTTCTCCCCCTGAACCCCACCCCACTCGGCGTGATGTTCTGGAGTTATCCAGGCCCAGTCTGCCCGGCCGGGTGCCTGATAACAGGGTATGAAATCTTCTCTTCTTATTTTACATATACATGTAATGATATACAAAAATGCATATGTAATATAAATTGTATAAAATATATATGTGATGTATATTGCATTGTTTACTTATTATTTCAAATGTGGGGCGTCTAGGTGGCTTAGTTGTTACATGTTCGACTCTCGATTTTGACTTAGGTTGTGGGTTCGAGCCCCGCGTCGGGCTCTGTGCTGACAGCTCAGAGCCTCCTGCTTCAGATTCCGTGTCTCCTTCTCTCTCTGCCCCTCCGTGGCTCACGCGCTCTCTCTCTCGCTGTCCAAACAAATAAACTTTAAGAAAATTATTTCAAATGTAAGACAAGAATATAGAGGCGAATAATAAATATCCTTGCACCCTCAACCTAGACTCAGCAAATTAAAATACGACGTTGCTAAAATGTCTTTCAGCAAAACTGGACAGTGACATGTGGAAGAACTCGGCACTTCTTGCTGCACAAGAATAAGGTATCGAAAGGGTAACACACCCACGTCATCAAGCCACAAATCCAGAAGCAGGGCGTGATCGTCCCCCAAAGTGTCCGGTACTCCCGGCAAGTGGCCACCCCATTCCCCTGAGAGATACGAAATCCCACCTGTCACAGCACAGACTTCCTTCCCCAGTTTCATACTTCACGTCCGTGGAATAAAACACGTCTTTCATGCGTGGCTTCGTTTGTTCAACACAATGTTTGCGAGATGCCTTCACATCTTGTCTCGCCCATTCTCGGGGCCGACTAGGATTCCGCTGTGACTACATGCGCCCGTTCTGTTGGCTCTGTGGGAGCCACCAACTGGGGCCTCTCGGGAGAAGCGCTTCTCCGAATATCTCAGTCTGTGGCTCTTGGAGGACACAGGTCCTCTTTTCTATTGGGTCTATGCTGGTAACGGAATAGCTCCGCGGGTGGGGGCTTTACTAGCTACTGGCAGTGTCGTCCCCAAGCCATTGTGACGTACATGCACCTCCATCGGCAGTGATTAGGAGATGGGGTTCTTCATATCCACACCAATGTTGGCGCTTTGATGGGTTCTCCCCACTTTGGCGATGGAGCTGTGGTGACGGCTCTGAGGCCGTCTGGGCGTGCCCTGTCGGGGAAGTGTTTACTCACACATTTTCCCCTGTTTTACGTGGGATTGTCTTCTCTTCCTCGTTAATTTGAAGCTCTTGATGTGGTCGGCTACGGGTCTAGGGTTGGACCCCTGTGCTGTGAACATCTCCCCTGTTCTCACTCTCTTAAAGGTGTCTTCCGATCAACAGGGGTTCTGAATTTTGATCTAATCCAATTTCTCAATTTCCCAGCTTAGGTCTTGTTTACAAAAATCTGCCTTCACCGAGACCACGGAGATATGTTCCTACGCTTTCTTCTAAAAGCTCTCTTGTTTTCACACGGAGGCCACTAATCCATCTGAAATTGATTTTCATGTAGGTGAAAGTAGGGATCAAGATGGTTTCTTTCCATACAGATACCCAGCTGATCCCACCCCATTTACTGGAAAGCCTGTCCTGTCCTCTGTGTCCTGGGGATGTTCCTAATCATTTCTTTAAATGAAACTCCAGCTTATTCACCAGTTTCCCACTAACATCTTCTTTCTTTCCCTGGTTCTAACCCAGAATCACACACCGACTGAGCCGTCAGGTCTCCCCCCTCGCCGCCCACCAGTTTCTCAGTCCTTCCTTGTTTTCTGTGACCTTGAAGAGCACAGGCCACATATCCTATAAAGTGTCCCCGAGCCTGCGTTTTCCTGTTGTTTTTGTCATAATTAGACTATGGTTATGGGTTTATGGAAATAATAGCATAGAAGGAAATGCCCTTCTCGACACATCCCATCGGGGACGCGTGGTGTTCGCGTGAGCTGGCATCCACGGTGGTGAACTTCATCATGTGGTTAACGTGGTATTGGCCAGATTTCTCCACTGTCCTGTTACTGTCTCTCCACTTCTAGCCTGTTCTTCAAGAGCAGCCCTTGAGCCCAGCCCGTCCTGGGACCCGACTCCACTGCTGAAGGGCAGTGTTACATACAGTGTGCAGAATCCCCTACAACATGGACTTGTCGGTCTGTCTACTTCAATCTTTCATTATGTCCTTAGAGACGCATGCCTGGTAACTGTAGATGTTCCTGTATGAGACAGGATTGATGCTCAGTTCTGCCTGAGGTGGAACGTCCCAGGTTAACCTCTCGTCTAGAACAACAACAAAGAATAAAAAAGGTTTTTCGGACCCTGGACTTGTGGCACTGAAGGACAGGGAACCCTACGAGGAGGGAGGAGACACCAGGGTCCCCGCAGCCCTGCCCCCTGGACAGGGTTCCTGCCCTGCACGGAGAGGGCGCCTCCGGAGCACATGTGCATGGCCCGGTTCGTATACGAGAACGATAGGGACGGAGACAGGGTTCTGTTGGTGCAGACGTGTCCAAATCGACCCATGGAACACTCTGGAGAGTCCAGAATTAGACCCCCACACACACAAACCCCTGAGGTTTGCATCAAAGGTCCAACGGACGTACGGTGAAGAAAGGAGACTCTTTTTACTTTCACTACATTGAAATGTACACTTTTCCCCCCAAATCAAAAATGTCAGAAAGAACCACAAAATGTAAATAAAAGGGAGGTAAATGGTTTTCAATATACATGACAAATAGCTGGCTGTCCCTTAATTTATAATAACTGGAGACAGACCCAAAGGAAAAGATGATCAACCCCAAAGAAAACCAGGCAAAGCACCATGACAGGCCACTTTCTGATGAGAGAAATACAAATGTCCACTGAGCAGGTGAAAAGATTCTCAGGATTATTTTTAATTAATATGGTTCGAATAAAAATAGTGAAAAAAAAAAAAGCCACACCACTTTCCCCTCATTCGTTGCGAGTCACTCAACGAAGACGATGAAGATGGACAGGACCCACGTACCTGGGTGTGGAAATATAAACGCGGGCCAGTGGTGCCTCGCAGTGAGGGGGTTACTGGTCAGTGCCGACAGCACAGGCGTCCCGGGAACATTGGGTCTGGGAAAGGGCCACTCGATTAAAGAAAATCCACGTAAAAAATTGGAATATCATAGCAGATTATTTTAAAGTCTAATTTGGGTTTTATCATTAAGAATATGTATGAACCATGAATATAACGTTATGTTATATTTTACAAAATGAAGTTCATAAGGCAACCATGTCCTCATTTTCCAAAGGAACAAGAAATAATTCGAAGGCTGACTGCGGGTTTTCCAGCATGGATCTTCTCAACAAATGTCACGGGGGCACACTGAGAAATCCTTGCTATTGTTTCAGAGCAGGAACGTGGCTTATGTCGTTTGCCATCCGCAGAGGCTTCCTCGGTTTCCCCAAGGCCTCTCCTGCCCCACGTCACCGTCCTCACTTCCTGACACCGGCCGTGCCTTGGTGTGTGTGTGCGAGTGTGTGCGTGTCACTGTGTTAGGTGTGTGTGTGGTGTGTGCGACTGTGAGAGCGTGCATGTATGTGGCGTGTGTAAGTATGTGGCTGAGTGTGTGTGTGTGTGTGTGTGTGTGTGTGTGTGTTTTCTCCCTCCGTCCTGGTCACGCTGCTGGGCCTGCACTTCTCCAGCACCCGCACCATCAACTCCACCCAGGTCCCGCCTCTTCAGAGATCTGCACCATCACTTCCTGTTGGATTTGCTCTCTCATTTCTTCAGACCAGCCATCCACTTTTGAAGCTCGTTGAAGTTTCATCTGTGCATTGGATTATTTTTTCAAAAAAGTTTTCAACATTTATTTATGTTTAGTGATGGAGCAAGACGGAGCATGAGTGGGAGAGGGGTGGAGAGAGAGGGAGACACAGAACCTGAAGCAGCTCCAAGCTCTGAGATGTCAGCACAGAGCCCAATGAGGGGCTTGAACTCACGAACCGTGAGATCATGACCTGAGCCAAAGTCGGACACTTAACCAGCTGAGCCACCCAGGCACCCCTGTGCATCGGATTTTAATTGTATTATTACAGTTTCACTTCTAGTGGTTAACTAAATTTTTTTTTCCACCAACCTCTCATGTTTTATAGTGTCTTATTTCCTACCCATGTTTTAGACCCCCTCTTCCATTTAAATGCATGACACACGTGTTGAGAACACATAGCTGCCAGCCTCCGAGATCGTAAGTCCCCACAGACGGTGATGGGGTCCCGGCCACTCCCTCCTTGGAGGTGTGCGTGTTGGTGGTGTCTGTAGCCAGGCATGCTCTGGGCAGGCTCTGAGGATGGGTCTGGGGGTGTATAATTACAGAGAACACTGCATTTCCTTCCACCAGGACCCGAGAGGCCTGTGAACCCGGGTGGAAAATAACATATCCGAGGGAGTGCTCCGGTGCTACCCAGAAAATACAAAGTCAAGCCCTACGCCCTCCACGGGTTTTCGGAGATGGGCTATCAAAGGAATCCACCTCCAGGCCTCTGCCCAGATCCAGAGCTGACGAGACAAGGGTCCGTCTCCATCCCTCCTTTAGTGAGTGTGCTGCTCTCGGAGCCCACAGACACAACCATGGAGCCTCGCCTGCCTCCCCGTCTGGGGTCCGGCCTCTCACACAGCTGTTCACGCCCCCAGCGCCACATTCCCGTAACCGCCAGGGGCCTGCACAGCCGACTGATATCCAACTTTAGAGCCCGGCTTTGCATTCTCCTGTTAGTTCTTACTTCTGAAGATTTGACTTACTGTTTTTGAGCAAAGAGAAGCATTTACAGGCATGTACCCGATACTCTGCTCCCCATTCCGAGGAGCTTTGTAACAGGATATTTCATCTGTGATGTCGCTCTCAAGAAAGGTCTCTCCTAAAAGACTCCAAATTTTGCTTTTTAATATTTAGCTTTCCACCCACTGGATATTCTTTTTAAACTCTTAATGTTTATTATTTCTGACAGACAGACAGAGACAGAGCATGAGCAGGGGAGGGTCAGAGAGGGAGGGAGACATGGAACCTGAAACAGGCTCCAGGCTCCGAGCTGTCAGCACACAGCCCGACACGGGACCCGAACTCACAAACCGTGAGATCATGACCTGAGCCGAAGGCAGAGGCGCAACCAACTGAGCCTCCCAGGCATCCCTATCAGTTGTTCTTTTAAGTAAAAATTACATTCCATGAAAAAGGAGCTAGTTCAGCTCATAACTCAAATATTTGTGCAAGAGCTTTCCGGGGAGACAAGGTAGTCACTAATTTTCGAAGGATCATCTTGTTTCTACTGCTAAGACATCCAATTCAAAACTACCTAGTCATTTATTCAGATTTATATGTCCTTTGAGGCTTATAATCCTCCTAAAGGTCTGGTAAATCTTTGACACCCGACAGTATGTTTTAGAAGATAAATGGTAACTTTTTCTTGTGGTATTTTCTACTTATTTTATGGTTTTGGAACACTATGGACACACTTTTAAGTTATGTATCCAGACACTTCCTAGGTAGTTTTGTTTCTCTGTTCGTCCATATGTACAATCATATCTTTGGCAAATAAATGTAACGTGATTTAGCTATATCATGTATATGTAATATATACATAATTTGTGAGCCCAATTTTTTTTCTTACCTTATTGCATTGGCTTGCGTTCAGTAAAAGTTTAACGAGAAGCAGCGGCACAGCTCGCTTCTGGTTTCTTCCTGACTTCAGAAAGAATGCTTTTAAGAAGCTATCACTAATTATGATTCTTGTTCTTATTTCTGGTAGATGCCCTTTAGCCTAAGAAGTTACTTTTACTTCCTAGCTGGCAAACAGTTTTTAATCCTGAATAGGTCCTGACTCTTTTCAGTACTTTTGATTGAAACTCTTCTGATGTTCTTGGTTTTGGTTTTTTTATGTTTTTTTTTTTTTTTGTTCTTAATTTCAGTTAGTTAACATACAGTATTATTACTCAGTGAAGCAGGTGAAGGAGATTAAGAGCACACATATCTTGATGAGCAGTGGAAATACGTGATGATCTTTTTTTTTAACCTTTAATTCCCTGATGAAGTGGGACAGTCCTCATAGTGGGGAACCATGAGGCCCTGGTAGGTGGCTTCAAAAATTCTCCCCAGAACCTTCTCCTTCAACCTCTACTTCCCAGACCTTACACAACCTTGATATTCGTGATGCTTTCAAGAACTGTCTCACTAGTTCTTGACCACTGAATTTGAAATGTCTGCATGGTGGTCTGCGCTAAAAACGAATAATTTATCATCAGGCTTATTTCGGCATGCGGCTGCAACTGTATTGAATTTTGGGCGATTTCCTTCCAATCCACGGCTTTTCATCTGACTGTATTTGCTGGACTTTAACTTGTCTCACTTTTTAAAAAACTTTTTTATGTTTTTTTTTTTTTTTTTTGACAGAGAGAGAAAGAAACAGAGTGTGAGCAGGGGACGGGCAGAGAGAGAGGGAGACACAGAATTCCAGGCAGGCTCCAGGCTCCAGGCTGTCAGCACAGAGCCCGACGCGGGGCTTGAACTCACAAGCCATGAAATCATGACCCGAGCGGAAGTCTGACACTCAACCGACTGAGCCCCCCAGACGCCCCAACTCATCTTGCTTTTCAAGGAAATGTATTTCAGCGAGCCCTTTTTCATTTAAATTTAAGATCTTCAACTAGTTCATTTTCTCAAAGAAGAGTTTTCATAACATTTAGTGGTTCTTTCCCAGTTTGTAGTCATTTGTAAATAAAACTGTACTTCAGTGACCTCTTTAGACACTGGCATATTTTGAAGCTTCTATTTGTCATTAGGTGAAGGCGTGCATGATCCTCACTGAAAATCAATTCGTATTCCAGGAGCTTATTTTCTTGGTTATAGTTCCTAGAATTATATTTTTGTAAGTCTTTCCCTGTTGCGGTCGCCAAGCCAGATCTGAGCGGGAGGAGCTGGGTTCCCCCCATATTTCTGTCCCCTCTCTCACCTGCCTGCCTTCTCTCGGTGCTCACCTCCCCGTCTGCAGAAGCTGCGTCCCCGCCCCTGGGGCCCGTCCAGATCCGGCTCCCATCGCGGGAGTCACGTGCCGTCCTGGCAGGGCCGCCGGCGAGGTTGCACGCGGATCAGCTTGCCGGCGGGACTGGCCCGGATCCTGGTCACAGGGTTGTGTCTGTCCCCAGCGGCTTCCCAGAGCTACACTCTCCTCAAAGCACAGAGTCGGGGTTCCAGAGGAAGTTTCTTCCAGTCTGATTTCACGGGGTCAGGGCTCCACGTCCCCCCGTGGCTGCAGGCCGTTGAGTCTGGCTCCCGCCTCCAGGCTGATGCTCTGGTCACCATTACTTGGTAGGAGTCCACCCATGTCACCCTGGCCCACTGCACTTGCCTCTGGCCTTGGAGGTTCCTCTCGCTCAACACCGTGCTGCCTTCTCCACTGCTGGCCGTGGAGACGCGGATCCTAGTGTCCGAGCCCGACCCTGTCTTTGTCTCGTCTCCATCCTCTGCGTGGGGGCGGGGCGCAAGGCCCGACTGGTACACATGCTTGCTGCGCTCTCTCCGTAGGGAACCTTCCATCTTCCAATCGTTTATAGGTGATAGTAGTGTAAATGATTCATGGGTTTGTCTTTTTTTCAGAGTGTTTCAAACAAAAACAAACCATCAAGATTATATAGCAAAACAGAGACTGCCTATCTTGCAGAATCAAGGAGGACAGAATGCCACAGGAAAACGTGGGCTCAGGCGGCACTTGGACGGGTCTGTGGTCAAGGACGAGGCAGAACTTGGAGATGAAGACATTCCATTTGTGGCTGAGTGGCTTCCGGAGGAATTCTTTTTGATGTTTGTTTTGACGAATGTTACAATAATCAAGAGTTTATAATAGTTTGGTAGGTTGAAGGGATACAAGAACAAAATAATAATGGTATTTAATGACTAGACGATTTTTCTTAACTGCAAGAAATGAGTCTACAGGCAGCTGGGGATGCCAATTAGAAGAATTCTAGCATTTATAATAAAAAAGACTAAATTAAAACATTAGCATTTGAAAGAGGAGACAAAGAAGCTTTAGGAACAAAACAGAGGCTGAAGCCACAGAATCCTAACAAAGGCCTTCGAGGGGCTTTGCTAGTGTTTGCTGTTGAACACACCCAGCCTTGTGACACGTGCAGAGGCCACAGGGAAGGCAGCGTGGTCGTGTCCCTAAGAAAGAGCAACACCAGGTCCTGGTGGGCACCAAGAACCTGGGAGCAGGGAGCCCAGAGTGAGACGGATGCGCGGGAGAGGCAGGAGGCCTTCCTGGGGGAGGCGAGACCCGTGTTGTCATGAAGGGCAGCAGAAAAGTCAGGCCGCGGTGTTTGGGGACTGAGACACTAGAGGTGAAGAACTCTGCTTCTGACAGTAATGCGCTGATAAAGGCCTCTTTCTGCCCCGGGGTCGGGGGAGGGAGGCCGAAGGATTCCGTCCTTCACCTTGTACTTACTCCTCCCCGGAGAAGTGCGTTCTGACCTTGGCTGGTCGGGCCTCCCACCCTGTGTCTCCAAGTGAATTTGCCCCACTTCCCCCCTTCGCCCCCACCCCCCGTCACGTTCTGATCACACTGCAGCCCAGGCACACGGAGTCTGGGGGGGCAGGTGGGGGCGCCTGGGTCAGGAGCCCCTGCAGAGGGACGTCCCAGAAGGTGCAGCCCGGACGCGGTGCTGGGGGTGGGGCGCCCCACCTGCAGGGGTGCCGGGTGCTCTGCGGACATAGGCCACCGGGCCACTGGTCCGGCCACCACAACCGTCCAGGGCCCCCCTGGCTTTCACGCTCGGCCCACCCTGTGCTCTGAATACGGCAAACGGTGCAGCCACTGCCGCGGCCTGGGAGCGATGGCGGAGCCCGACCTGGCTCCCGGCCCAGGCTGCCGGCCTCCCGAAGGGTCACCTTGTGCGAGCTGGCCGGCGGCTGTGCCTGGCTGTGCCTCATCCGCCCGGACGGTCAGGTGAGCGGACCGCCTGACCACCCTCAAGTTCAGCTCCCGGCTCCCGTGCCGGCCACAGGCTGACCCCACGCCAGTCCCTGCGAGCCAAGGAAGGTCTTCTGCACAGAAGTCTTTCTCTTTAAAGACTTTGATTAAGCATCTGTTCTCTTAGGGTACCTTCCAGGCCCCAGCAGGGAATGAAGGTGTTTACCCTTATTTACAAAGGAAATGGGTCGTGAACAAAAGAATCCCCTACGATTTATTCGCACAACAAAAAAAATTAATGAGCATTAGTAAATTCCTTTCTAGTGTCAGAAGAAAAAAACAGAAGATACAAACAGTGATTTAATGAAAGATTTTGCTCTCAATGTTATTTTCCACCATAACAAAGAGGAGGCTCCTTATTATTCAGGAGCAGTTGGGCCGAGCAGAGAGGGTTCTATAAACACCCATTAGCATCTTAATTACGCGATAATTCAAAAGACAGCTCCCCCGAAGGAAAAAAAAAAAAAAAACTTTGGCCCATAAATCTCTTGGTCTCAAAGTCCAAGAAGTGAAACAGACCCTGGAGAACGTGCCGCAGGCCAGAGCGGGAGAGAACCCGGGGCCAGGGGCCCCCCCCTCCCGGATGGACAGCCCTCCCCTGGGACACGGCCCGGCTCGGGGACCGTCCCTCCTCCAGGCCTGGAACCTCAGCTGGGGAGTGAAGGCCGCAGGGTTTGCTCTCAGGCCTTGGGGTGAATCCTGGGATCAAGTGCATTGTCGTGCTTGGAATCTTCCTGGGAGGGAACGACCTCGCCCAGAGTCCCTTGCATGGCTGGAAAACAAATAAAGAGAAGTCTCTCCCAGCAGATGAGTCTGACCTCGGAGGCCAGAGGCTGACCAGTGTCCTCGGTGGCCGCTCCACCTCCCCGACCTCGGGCTCTAGGTGACATGACCCTCAGGCAGGGACTTTCCGTGACGGCCTCTGGGTGGTGCAGGGCGTGAGATCCACATGGGTAGCCAGGCAGGTGCTCATTTTCTGGAAATTTCTGCAGAAGCCCCGAGCTGGCTCCTGGTGGGGGCCGGACCAGCCCCTCCGGAAGCACGTGGCTAAGAGGGGGCTCAGGCCCCCGTGGGAGTACTGTCAGAAGCAGGGGACAGACGTCCACTGCAGAGCGGCCGAGGTCTCACAGAGGTGCCCAGGGCTGTGGCTCTGGAGCTTTCTTCAAGGAGAGTCTTGCAGAGAAGCTTGATGCTCAAAGCCAGCGGGAGGTGCCCCTGCAGACGAGAGGGCATCAGGCTGCGGCTGTCAAACCGGCTCCTCTCCCCTCCCTGGGGGCCCAGGGCCTTGTCCTGCACCCCCAGAGCCGACCCACAGGGCGAACCTGGAATATTCCCTCCTGTCAAGTGTCCCAAGAGGATACCACGACAGAGCAGGGGTCACCCCAAGGTCAGTGTCCAGATAAAAGCACACATGGAGACCCTCACGGGGAGACTGCCCCCAGAGAAAGCCAACACCCCCCAATCTGGGGCCGCCGGCGGGGGTTGGGGCTCCCGCTCCACCACGTCCTAAGAAAAAAACCCGTCAATCTGTTCCCTGTTTCTCTGAGCCTGTCGTTGTGGTCATTAGGTCCCACGCGGAACCGAGATCACGCGGTGTTTGTCTGTCTGCGTCTGACTTCTCTCCCCGAGGAGAACGCCCCCAGGGCCCGTCCACCTCGTCACAAATGGACGGTTCCTTCTGTCTCGCACTGCACACACGGTCAGTACACACACCCCGTCTTCTCCATGGCTTGTCCGTCGACGCGCACGCAGCGCTCCCGGGTCTGGGCCGTCGTGGGCGCTGTGGAGGGGAACGTGGGGGTGTGGATGTCTCTGAGGCCCCGGATTCACTTCCTTTGGCCACATTCTCAGAGGCGGGATTTCTGGGTCATGCGCTAGCTCCATTTTTCACTTTCTGAGGAGACCCCGCGTTGACTCCCCTTCTCGCTCGCGGTTCTCATTTTGCAACACGTGTGGACACCAGTCACGTCCGTAAAGCAGAAGGCCTGGTGGGGGGTGTAGTTTCATCCTTGGGGACGCTGTCCTGCCCCTGAACTGTCCACCAGCCAGATTTTCCCGGGGCCACCCTGACTCGGGCCCCCCCACAGCTGCGCTGATGCGCAGCAGGAGGACGGATGGATAGAAGCAAACTTCAAAACGACTTCATTAGAGAGAGAAGGAAGAAGCGCCCCTCACTGGGCAGAGGACACCAAACGGAGGCGGGCGCAGCTGCACGACCCCGGACGGCCCCACGGCGGGGACGGCGGGGACAGACCCAATCCCACAGCATCACACTGTAACCTGAGTGTACACAAACAGCCAGGAGTCCATACTCACATCGTTAGATGATAGGATCCATCGATAAATAGGGAGAAGTGGCGAATCTCTCGGGCAGAAGCCTTCCAGATAACTTGTAGCCCCTTAACATGGGCCGTGCAGAGTGACTTCCATCTGAGGAGAACGATGTGAGCAGAGGGGGGGACGTCACAGCGGAGAAGCTGGCGCACACAGGTCAGCCGGGCGGTCAAGGTCAACACCGAGAGTGACCGGCCGTGTTCACACACGGGCCCTTTGGCAGGATGTGACGGGGGGCCCTGCGCCTGGTGGCCTTTCTCCCCCAAACCCATGACTTCAGGCTGATCACAAGAAAAGCATGAGACCCCGGATAACGCACCCCTGCAGGGCTCCTGCCCAGTCCTCCGGAAGCCTCAGGTCATCGGGGCTCAGAACACCTGAGGCATGGCCACGGGCAGAAGGAGCCCACAGAACCAGGAGGCCTGAATGGGATGTGGCGCCCAGTGGGTGGGGGTGGGGGGTGGGATGAAAGAGAAAACAGAAAAGAAAAAGGCATCAAGTCAAAACCCAGGAGATTCAAAGAAAATACAGCGTTTAGTTCAAAATAAGGTGTCAAGACACCAAAAAACTGTACGAATTTAAGACGTTAACCAGAGGGTGAACGGGGTGCGCAGTCCGCTGGAAGTTTTCTGTGAATCTGCAACTCTTCTATATAAAAAGTTGACTTTGAAAAGTACTTAATAAACACAGTTTTGCGGCGAATATCGTGGCAGACCTGGCCACGCGTCAGCAGCCTCGGCACACCTTGGCGCCGGGGTGGAGCCCAGCGGCCCGAGCTGACAGGTCCACAGCTCCCCGGGGTCTCCACTGCCCGGCCGACTCCAGAAAGTGTGCGAAGGGCCTTAGGAGAGGCTAGATGAACCAGGCTGGGCAGGTTCCGCGATGGGCCAGGCTTTGCCGTGCTGCCGCACATGCAAACGTACGTTGTCCACAGGCCCCCCCGGAAACAGAGGCCCACCAGACCGGCAAAAGAGGGAGGCCCGACCGCATGCTGGCTTGAAGGGATTCGCCTCAAAAATAAGGACCTAACACATCACACGAGGGCAATGCTAACGGAGATGATTCGTCAATTTTAGGCAAAGTCGATTTCACAGCCAGGTGTTCCTGGGAATAAATACGGTCCCTTTGTAAGGGTGGAGGGGCCAACTCTTCAGGGGCCAGGACCACCCTCAAGGGTCACGTCTGTCATGACAGAATTTGAATACACTTGAAGCCAAACCTTCCAGAACCGCAGGATAAGTAGACAAGTCCTCAGTGAGAGCCACAGACCCACATGCAGGAAGTCCACAGAGTGGATGGGTCACCGGCAACACAGGCCACGTGAGGGCTGGGGACCGACCCACGTAACAGGGACAGAACATGTCACCGACCGTGCCTCACACTCCTCCTCAGCACGCGACACATCTACCACCACGGACCACCTTCCAGGCACAGCCCACATCTCAGATTATGTTCAAGGGCTCGGTCAGCTCGGACAAAGAGGGACAGCTCTGTCGACACTGAGGGACAACAGAAATCAGTCACAGGAAATCCCCGGAATAGCCTCCAAATGTTAGGGACCAGGAGCCTGTGGGTCAAAGAGGAAATTAAAAGGGAAATGGGGACATATTTTGGGTTGAATGGAAACAAGACACCTCTGAGGGCATCACGGAGGAGGGGTGACAGGGTTCTCTCAGGAGACGCAGAGAAAGCACACAGAAAGCTTCGCATCTGATTTCTGATACCCCCCACCCCAAACCTAGGCCTGGAAGGGCACTTGTGTGAACCATCGGCTGATATCCTGCATCGTGGTAGACGGGCAGAGTGGGCTCCTTATAAATCGGAAACGAGGCCATGACCCCCACTCCCACTCGACACTGGGCTGGTGGTTCTGGCCAATGCAGTAAGACGAGAAGAAGAAATAGAAGCCATGCAGATGTAAAAGGAAGAAGTGAATTCATCTTTATTCACGGATTTTAGGAAATTTCATGGAATCAACAAAGAAGTTCCCAAATGTTAACAGTCTCTGAGTCTATCCTGAATGCAGGATATACAAGATCAACATGAAAACCACATGGAATTCTGTACAGTAGGAACAAAGGGTCAAAACTGACATAAAAGTATTTAAAATAATACCCGAGTAACATTCCTTTGTGCATATATGTATACCACATCTTCTTTATCCATTCATCCGTCGATGGACGTGCGGGCTCTTTCCGTACTTTGGCTGTTGTTGACTAACACCGGGGTGCATGTGCCCTGTCGAATCCGCGCTCCTGTATCCTTTAGATAAATACCTACTAGCGCTATTGCTGGGTCGTAGGCTAGTTCTATTTTTAATTTTTGAGGAACCTCCATACTGTTTTCCAGAGCGGCTGCGCCAGTTTGCATCCCCACCAGCAGTGCAAGGGGGTCCCCCTTTCTTCACATCCTCGCCAACATCTGCTGTTTCCTGAGTTGTTCATTTGCACAATTCGGACAGGTACGAGGAGGTGTCTCAGTGTGGTTTTGATTTGTATTTGCCTGGTGATGAGCAATGTTGAGCATTTTTTCATGTGTGTGTAGGCCATCGGGATGTCTTCCCTGGAAAAGTGTCTGTTCATGGCTTCTGCCTGTTTCTTCACTGGGTTGTTTGTTTTTCGGGTGTTCAGCTTGGTGACTTCTTCATAGATTTTTGATGCGAGCCCTTATCGGTCACGTCGCCTGCAAATACCTCATCCCGCTCCTATTGCGATGGTTGCCTATTTTGGTGCAAATACACAGAACGCAACACTACCTGGTGGCGAAAAAGAATGAGATCTTGCCATTTGCAACAACGTGGATGGAACTGTAAGGTATCATGCTAAGTAAAATAAGTCAGAAAAAGGCAGATATCATACGGTTTCACTCACATGTGGAATCTGAGAAACTTAACAGAAGACCATGGGGGAAGGGAAAGAAAAATAAATTACAAACAGGAGGGAGGCAAGCCATAAGAGATTCTTAAAGCGGACAAGCTGAGGGTTGGCTGGCAGCGACGGGCACTGAGGAGGGCACTTGTTGGGACGAGCACTGGGTGTCGAACGTAAGCAATGAGTTGCGGGAATCTACTCCCGAAGCCAAGAGCACACTGTGCATACTGTATGCCAGCTAACTTGACAGCAAATTATTTGAGAAAATTTAAAATAAAATAATATAATCCTCCAAATGCCATTTCAAACAGTACCAAAAATATGAGAAACATGGCAAAAGATAAGGAAGACATATACACGGAAAACTATGAAATATTGCTGCAAGAAATTAAATAAGACCAAAAGGGAGAGGCACACAGAGCTTCTGAGTCAGAACACGCAATGCTGTTCGGACGTTACTCGCCTCCAACTGATTCCCACGTGACATGAAACCCCGGCTGAACACCCGGCCATCTGCTCCGTAGAGGCCGGCAGGCAGATTCAAAAATTCTGATGGAAATGCAAATGCTTTAGAAAAGTCAATACATTTTTAATTTTTAAGTTAAAAAAGAAATTTAAGTTGATTTCTTTATTTTGAGAGAGACAGAAACAGCGTCAATGGGGAAAGGGCAGAGAGAGAGAGACAGAGAATCTCAAGCAGGCTCCATGCAGTCAGCACAGAGACCGTGAGATCATGACCTGAGCCAAAACCGAGAGTCGGATGCTTAACCGACTGAGCCACTCCGGTGTCCCAAAGGAAAAATAGGGGGCACCTGGGTAGCTCAGTCGGTTAAGCCATCGACTTCTGGTTTCGGCTCAGGTCATGGTCTCATGGTTTGTGGGACTGAGCCCCGTGTCGGGCTCTGAGCTGACTCCCCTGCTCACTTTCACACTCTGCCCTTCCTCTACTCATGCTCTCTCTCTCTTACATGAAATAAATTAAAAAACCTAAAAGGAAAAAGAAAAAATAGAGGACAAACACGACCCAGTTTCATGACTCTCTATGCAGCTACAGTGATCAACACAGTGTGGATTAAGGACAGATAATGGATCAGTGACTCAGAAGAGAGAGTCTGGGATAGATGCACACAAATACCGTCAGCTGATTTTTGACAAAGGTGCGGAGAGTGTTTGATGGAGAAAGGATGAGCCTTCACATGAATGGTTCCGGAATAATCGAATCTCCCCCTTCAGAAAAACTCAATGCGTGTCTATAACACACACCATACACAAAAACTAACTCATGTCACAGGTCGAAATGTAAAACCTAACACTGTAAAACTCCTAGAAGAAAACATACCCGAAGAATGTAGATATGGGGCAAAGATTTCTTAATTTTTACAGCTAAAAAGTGTAATTCACAGAACACATTGATGAACTGGGCATCTTTAAATTTAAACACTCCTGCTCTTCCAGTGACCTTTCTGGGGGAAAGAAAAGACATGGCCTGGGAGAGAATATTTGCAAATTACATGTCTGATAAAAAAAAAAAATCCTTGAAACTGTAATCTATAAAGAACTCTCAAACATCAAGAAAACCAACCATCCCTGCCCCCCTCACCGTAGAAGCATCTGCTCGCACGCGCGTGAGGACGCACAGGAAATGGTTCTCAATGTCGTTAGTCACCAGGGAAATAGAAATTAAAACCTCATGAGATAGGACTCCGCACCCGTCTGGGTGACGGTAATGAAAAAGGCACAGCGCAAGGCACGGCAGGAACACACAGCGAGCCGAGCTCTCGGCCGGCGCGGACATAAAATGGTAAAATCATGCTGGAGAAGACTTTGACCCTCTCCCAGGAAGTGGGGGCACCCCTGTGACATGATCCCAACGGGCCCCTCCTTCATCGTCACCCGCAAGGAAGGAGAGCAGGAGCCTGAGCGCAAACATTCGCGGGAATGCCCGCCGCAGCTCTATTTGCGCTGGACCGAACCGGAAACAGCCCAGGCGAGCAGCGACAGGCAGTGAGGACAACACCGCACACCCAGGCGCCGGGAGCCGCTCGGCAGTAAAAAGAAACAAGCAGTTCTCAGCTACATACAGTAACACGGATGCATCTCAAAATAATTTTACTGGGTGAAACGAGCCAGGAGAAAAAGGAGGCTATACTGTCTGGTTCCATTTTTACAGCCTTCTAGGAAATGCAAATTAATGTGTACCGACAGAAATCAGGGGCTGCCTGGGGATGGTGGGGGCAGGGAGGTGGGGACGGAAGGATCAGGGAGGGCCAGTGAACACATCTCGGGGTGGCAGGTACGGATATGTTCAGTGCCTTTACTGCGGTGGTGTTTTCAGGGGCGTACACGTATGTCAAAACCTCACATTCCCCACTTTAAATACGGACGGTCAGCTACATACCAACTGTGTCTCCCGCGCTGGCTCGCTTGATGTATCAACTTGGCTCGGTCGTGGTACCCAGGTGTTTGGTCAGACCCCAGTCCAGATGTTGCTGTGATATTTTTTAGATGTGATCCACATGTGAGTCAGCAGGCTTTGAGGAAAGCTGACTGCCCTCCATGATGTGGGTGGGCCTCGTCCAATCAGTTGAAGGCCTTAAAAGAAAGACTGAGGTCCCAGAGGAGGAATGGATTCTGCCTCCAGAGCTCAGACAGCAACTCTTTTCTGAGTCTCTAGCCTGCTGGCCTGCCTGGTGAATTCTGGAACTGCCAGCCCCCACAATCACATGAGCTAATTACTTAAAATACTTCTCTCTCTCCTTCTGTGTCTCTCTCTTATGGGTTCTGTTCCTCTGGAGATTCCTGCTAATACACCTCCGTAAGGCTGTAAAAAATAACAAAGGATGCGGGAGATGAGAACCTCACCATCTCCCATTGACACCGATTTAAATCTACAAGAGGAAAATCTGGCACTTGATCCCTTCTACAAAGACAAATATAGGGAACTGACTTGTCACCTGCACAAAAGGCTGGTGACACCTATTGTCTTATTTAGACCTACCTGCGTTTTTCCCATGTCCACAAAAACTGAAAGGAGCTTTTACCAAAAATTAACAGAGTTACAGAGTTCTGAATAATCCATAATCAAAAGTCAAGCCCACAAGGAGGAAACTCGGCAGAGGGTGTAAACAGGTGATTCACAGAAGATGTGAGCACGACGTACATGTGAAAATCATAAACGCTCATTAGATCAAATAATTGCGAACGGAAACGACAGTCACAGTGTTTGTCACCTGTGTGTTTGTGCCCTGTGTGGACCTGTGCGGTCCGAGGCGCTCACGTCGGCCAGGAGGGGTAGCCCTTCCTCCCAGGCATCCTTGGGAGGGATGTAAACTAACATAACATTTTCTGGAAATTTATTTGGCAAATAAATAGCGAGGCCTTAAAATTATAACCTTATTTTTTTAAGTTTTATTTTTTTTTTTAATTTTGAGAGGGAGGGTGCGAGTGTGTGAGTGGAGCTGGTACAGAGAGAGAGAGAGAGAGAGAGAGACTGAGAGAGAGAGAATCCCAAGCAGGCTCCATGCTGTCATCACAGAGCCTGACATGGGGTTGGGACCCACAAGCCGTGAGATCCCGACCTGAGCCAGAGCCAAGAGGCAGACACTTAACCGACTGAGCCCCCAGGCGCCCCCAGTTGTGTTCTCATTTTGACCTAAGAATTCCAGTTCTGCAAGCGGCTTCTACAAATATCTACAAGAAATTACTTAAGGACAAGCGTGTTCATTGCTGAAATGTTTAAAAGAGTAAAACACTAGAAACAGTCTAAATGTCCCCCCCAAATATTGGTTGAATAAATGGTGGTATTTATGCATGACAGAGTTTCTGAGGCCATGAAAAACAGTGTTCTGGAAGAAGATATAACACCGTGAAATAATGTCCACTATGTACTACAGGAGACAGTTTACAACAGACCTATAGAGCAGATGTGTAAAAAGGAAAAAGTTAAGCAGGGGCGCGTGGGTGGCTCAGCCGCTTGAGCGTCTGACTTTGGCTCAGGTCATGATGTCATGGTTTGCAAGTTTGAGCCCTGAGTCCGACTGTGCTGACAGCTCAGAGTCTAGAGCCTGCTTGGGATTCTGTGTCTCCCTCTCTCTCTCTCTGCCCCTCCCCTGCGCCTACTCTGTCTCTCTCTCTCTCTCTCTCAAAAATAAATAAATATTAAACAAAAAAAGAAAGTAAAACTAAGTAAAGGTTACTAACGAAATGCTCTATGTGGTTAACTCTGAGGGACAGAATGAAGGACCATTTTCTCTCTCTTTCTCTGCTGTCCATTTTACAAAACTGTCCTCAAATGAATATTATTCGGTACTGAGAGGCGGGGGCAGGGGGCTGCGGTACGTACTGTCAGCCCCCTTCACCTGCTGAAGGTGCTGGAGGGCCCCCCCGACACAGCTCGCACACCTAAGCACAGGTGTCCAGTGATCGCCTCTCCAGGCAATGACCTTGGGGTGGTGCCTGGACCGTACTACGGAATAGAAAAAACAATACTTAACATTATTGAGATGGAGTTGGTGAAATGGATAATTAGTCCTCAAAATACCGCCTGGATTCCACCCACCCACCGTGTGAAGGTCACCAGTTCTGGCGCTGAAACTTCAGCCAGGGCCCTCGGTCCTCCTGGGGCTTGCGTTCGGCCGTCCACACCCGCTGAGCTGCAGCCTGAACACCGACCCAGAAGAGGCTGGCCCCCCGGGCCCCTCACCCGGCCAGCCCGTCTCGGCCAGCATCACGGCGTCGCCCCAGCTTTCCTAGCCGGAAGCCGGGGTCCCGCCACACATCTCTGCCCTGCCCCCCGCACCCCCACCTCCCCTAGCGCACCCGGAGCCCTGGTGCCTGCCTCTCTGGGCTCACAGCTGCCCCCAGGGAAGCGGCCAGCCTGTCTCTCTGTCACCTGGACTTCTTCACCTGCTGCCGACTGCTGTCCCGCCCCCGTGCCTCCCAGCTCGCCCGTCTCCCTGCACCCAGCGGTGCGGCTGCAAGCTGCACACGGGACACCTGAGGGGGAGGTGTTAGGCCCTCAAAGGGGAACCCGCGATTGTTTCCGGAAGGAGGAGCAGGCCAGGCCCACTACAGTCTGCCCCCGTAGCGGCCTCGTGCACAGACCGTGTATGTCCTTCACAAACCAGTGCCTGCCTCCCCATAAGACACACTTCGCTCCCCGGTGCCCTGGCGGAGGCGTCCCCAAATCTCACCCAGTCACGCGTCCAGCTGGGAGCCTCTTGGTCAGTCTGGCAGCCGCGACTAAAACGAGAAATGTAACGCGCTCCGCATGGAGGGCTGGAGCCCAGGACCACAGCCAGCATCCGGTGTCTGGAAGCCGAGCGGGGAAAGGGCGCACACGGATCCTGCAGACGAGACTCGGATTCCCTGCCCACACGTGGAATGAGGGCCACGGCCAGCCACCCTCACGGGCCACTCCTCGTCCACGGGCCGCGCTCCCCTCCTGGGCTCTCTGGGCCAGCTGGGGTGCAGGCGGCCCCTCCGTGGGCCGGGGCTCTGGGCCTGGGATGGGGTGGGACGCAGGCCCTGCCCCGCGGGCCGCACAACTACATCCCTGTTGGCTGGGCACGGAGGACAGGCGGGGTGCGAGTCCCCAGCACCTACGGGGCTTCAGAGTTTAAGGTCCTGTCCGTCCCCGCCAGTCCTGAAACCAGCCAATCGCGAGCAACACATTGCCACTTGGCAGCGGGCTTCGGGGTCCAGAACCACGCTTTCTGTCTCCTAGCAACAGAAGCCAGCGCCCGCTCATCCCTCATCCTCAGTTTCATCCTGGTCTCTCCCCAGCCCCCTGGAGCCGCTGGCATCTGCCTGGCCTCCGGGCTGCGTCCTGGCTGCGCGTCGTAATCAATCATCCTCCCCTTGTCCGGGACCCCGGCTGCCATCGCTGGCCGCCGCCCCTCTTCTCCCCTCCTCAGCCCTTTCCAACCTCACTGGTTTCGGACTCTCTACCTTCCTGGATTCCAAGGGCTCGGCTTTCTTTCCTCTTCCTTGTACGCTTTTCAGCGCCCAGCACGGACTTAGTTAGACTCCCCAGATCCAGCACCCAGCACGGACCTAGTCAGGATGCCCCAGACCCAGCACCCAGCACGGACTTAGTCAGACTCCCCAGACCCAGCACCCAGCACGGACTTAGTCAGACACCCCAGACCCAGCACCCAGCACGGACTTAGTCAGACTCCCAGATCCAGCACCCAGCACGGACTTAGTCAGGACGCCCCAGACCCACCGCCCAGCACGGACTTAGTCAGACGCCCCAGACCCAGCGCCCAGCACGGCGTAGTCAGAGCCCCAGACCCAGCCCAGCACGGACGTAGTCAGGACGCCCCAGACCCAGCGCCCAGCACGGGACGTAGTCAGGACGCCCCAGACCCAGCGCCCAGCACGGGCGTAGTCAGGGCCCCAGACCCAGCGCCCAGCACGGGCGTGGTCAGGACGCCCCAGACCCAGCGCCCAGCAGGACGTAGTCAGGACGCCCCAGACCCAGCGCCCGCACGGGCGTAGTCAGACGCCCCAGACCCAGCGCCCGCACGGACGTGAGTCAGGACGCCCAGACAGCGCCCAGCACGGACGTAGTCAGGACGGACCCAGCGCCCCAGACCAGCGCCCAGCACGGGCGTAGTCAGGACGCCCAGACCCAGCGCCCAGCACGGGCGTAGTCCAGGACGCCCCAGACAGCGCCCAGCACGGACGTAGTCAGGACGCCCCAGACCCAGCGCCCAGCAGGGCGTGATCAGGACGCCCCAGACCCAGCGCCCAGCACGGACGTAGTCAGGACGCCCCAGACCCAGCGCCCAGCACGGACGTAGTCAGGACGCCCCAGACCCAGCGCGCACGGACGTAGTCCAGGACGCCTTAACCCAGCGCCCAGCACGGACGTAGTCAGGACGCCCCAGACCCAGCGCCCAGCACGGACGTAGTCAGGACGCCCCGACCCAGCGCCCAGCACGGACTTAGTCAAGGCCGCTCCAGACCCAGCGCCCAGCACGGACTTAGTCAGACACCCCAGACCCAGCGCCCAGCACGGACTTAGTCAGGACGCCCCAGATCCAGCACCCAGCATGGACTTAGTCACGACACTCCAGACCCAGCACCCAGCACGGACTTAGTCAGACACCCCAGACCCAGCACCCAGCACGGACGTAGTCAGGACACTCCAGATCCAGCACCCAGCACGGACTTAGTCACTACACTCCAGATTCATGAAGTCTTCCTGTCTGACAAAGATTATCTGCTCGACTGAACTTCCGTCAGGCTCCTGAGCCCTCTCCGGAGCCCTCCTGTGCACTTTTGTACAATCAGCATAACAAGAACCCCACTAAGTCAGTGTGACCAGAGCCCCCCTCGCCCCGATGTTTCCTGTGAGTAACAGTCCGCCCACTGCCCCACCTGCTCCCTGCCTAGAAACCCCCACCGGCCCCGGCTGTGCCCCGGGTTGAGCCCAGCCCCTCTCTTACTGAACAAGCCCATCTTAAGGGTCGCCTCGCTCTTCCCAAAGGCCCCGAACCAGGTCTGTGTCGCCATCTTTAACAAGAGCATTTGAATACTTTTCCTTACGCACCCCGCCCCCCCAGTCGTGCTGCAGCCACAGCAGTCTCCTGGTGCGAGCTCCAAGGGAGAGCAGACCGAGCCAGACTCACCACAGCACCCCCCCACCGTGTTCCTCCGACCTTTCCTTGTGACGGCTCCCATTTATCCTCCAGACCACATCTCTCCGGGACTGGCGCTTGGCCAGCAAAGAAAACTGCCGCAAACACAACCATCGGTCGCAGCCAGTGTTTTAAGGAGTGAATTAGGCAGAATGGAAAACAGCGCACGGTACTGAGCGCGGTACCGAGCGCGAGCGCCGTTTTGTGAAACTGTCCCTTCGGGCGCGTGTTTCCGTGCGCTCTTGCGAAGGCCGGCCCTGGGCACAGGCTTCCCTCGCCACCCTCCCCGCGCCCCACACCCGCTTGGGGGCCGCGCGCTCTTCCTCGGTCCAGCACCCCCCGCCCCCCCGCCATCACGGCCCAGACACACCGCACTGTGCTTGCTGGTCTCCTCATCCGTCTCCCAAACAAGCACACAGTTCCAGGGGCGGAAAGTGTGTGTCTCGTGATAGCTGGGAGGTGCCTGTCAAGTGGCTGCTGGATGAAGGGATGTCCGGACATAACGGGAGTTCAGAATGGACAGGACGAAATGGAACGTGTCACATCTGACAAAGTCACATCCTTCTTAACAGGATGAAAGGCTGCCATCAAAGGGGGGAACTTAAGAGCCGGAGATCCCGGGCGCCCCGGGAGCCGCGGGGGCAGCGAGGGAGCCCCTCCCCAGGCCAGGGGGCGGCCACCAGCCCAGCACGCTCCAGACGGAGGCCCTGCCCCTCCCCTGCTCAGGGTCTCAGGAGCCCAGGGTCCGCGGGGCCTCCATGCCAGCAAGGCGAGTCAGGGGGCTGCATTAGGAAGACACCGAGGAGGGAAGTCAGGCCGTTATAATTACACAGGAATAGAAAAATTTATGAAGAAAATCCTCCTGGACACGGTCACACTACAGCAGGAAGACGGCCAGAGCCGGGGGGCGTCCTCAGCGCGGGGGCCGCGGGCCGGGTGAGGGGGGCCGGCCTGGAGACTGCTCCTGTCCGCCCTGGTTTCCTCCGCACAGGGTGTGTGTGTGTGTGTGTGTGTGTGTGTGTGTGTGCGCGTGCGTGTGCCACGTGTGTAGTGCGTGTGTGCAGGGCACTCCTGTCCTCGGGGCTCATCACAGCCTCCACGGTCTCCTGCGAGGCAGGCAGGGACCCCAGGTGAGGGGGTGATGCTGGAGCTGATCTTGCGTCAGGCCGTCTAGGGGCTCCTGGGAAAGGGTCTCCAGTTCCAAGGAGATCTCACGGGGCCTCCGAGCCCCCCTCCTGCTGCAGGATCACAAGATCCTCGGAATCGGGAAGCATGAGCTCATGTGAGCACGTCCACAGACCCGCAGGAAGGCAGTGCTTGGACTGGGCACCGGCTGGGTACCGTGGGGGCTCCTCCCGTAGCAGGGCCACCTGGCGGGCATCTGGTTTTGGGAGATCGTCTTGCTGAGGGGACACGAGAGAGGTGGGGTTGGGGAGTCTGACCTCAAAGGACATATTGGATCCACTCCCCTCTTGCTGATAGGAGTTTTACTGAGAATCTTCACCTGCGCAAATGCAAGGAATTACAACCATTGTTACCTGCTCAGAAAGTCCACCCGGAGGGGATCAGCCCCCCAAGTTTGGAGACATAGGACTGGGGCCTCATCAGGTGCTGGGCAAGGAGAGGGCTTACCAGGGCGGGGTTGTGGGCACAGGTGGAGGCGTCAGGCAGGGGACAAGGAGACTGCTCCCAGGGACCTGTGTCCCTGCCCGGCGGCGCTCGCCCTGGGGGGAGGAAGAGCCCTCGTGGGCGCTGACCTCAGCCGGCTCGGCGCGGTCTGAGGCCGTGTGCTCCTGTGCGGGTTCGGGGGCACCAGCGCACCACCCAGGGCAGGAGTGAGAGGGCGCCTCTGGGGAAGGGCCCAAAGCGTCCTATACTTACTGGAAGCGTCGCGAGCCTCTGCGGGAAGGAGCAGGGGCGCCCCGGGCCCGCAGCCCAAGTCCACAAACTTCGCGCCGGCCAGGCCTGGTCTCCCCGCTTGGTGCCCAGGCAGCGGGCGCGCCGGGCCGTCTCTGTCGCCATCCAGAGGCGCGGCATGGGCGCGGCGTCCCCTCCGCCCGCCTCCCCCGCCGGTCCCGGGGCCCCGCGCCGGGACCCCGCGGCGTCGGGCGCGCGCCCCGCGCGCCCCTCCCAGCGCTGCCCGGGCGCGCCGAGCCCGGGCGCGCAGCGACGCCCAGAGCCGCGGGGCCGG
Organism: Proteles cristata cristata; assembly: GCA_017311185.1. Taxonomy (NCBI): domain Eukaryota; kingdom Metazoa; phylum Chordata; class Mammalia; order Carnivora; family Hyaenidae; genus Proteles; species Proteles cristata. The sequence continues at coordinate 32,430 of JAESUZ010004779.1, read as the reverse complement.
CGTCCCCGGGCTTGGCGGGCGCGGGCGCGGGCGCGGGCGCGGCGCGGCGCGGGCGCGGCGCGGCGCGGGCGGGCCGGCGCGGGCGCGTGGGCCCGGGCGCGGCGGCGGCGGCGGCGGAGGATGGCGCGCGCGGGGCCCGCACGTGGAGGCCGGCGCGGGGGCGCGGGCAGGGCCGGCTGCTGAGACGCGCTGCTGCCCCCCGCGCGGGCGCCGCGGCTTCAATGGCGCCATCGCCCAGGACCGGCAGCCGGCAAGATGCGACCGCCCTGCCCAGCATGTCCTCAACTTTTTGGGCGTTCATGATCCTGGCCAGCCTGCTCATCGCCTACTGCAGTGAGTACCGCGCGGCCCGGGCCCCCGCGAGCTTCCCCCCGCCCCCGGGCCCCGGCCCCCGGCCCCCGGCCCCGAGCCGGGCCGCGGCCCCGGCGGCCGCCGGGAGTCGGTGCGGAGTTGCCCTCTCGCGGCGCGCCATCCCCGGGTCCCGCCGCTTCCCGCTGGGCCGGGACGGAGAGGGCCGCCCGGGCGCCCGGCGCTCCGGCACTTCGGAAGCGGGCGCCGCCGCCGCCGCGCGCCTCCGCCCCGACTCCGGGGCAGGGCCCGGGCGCCAGGCCCCGGGTGGCGCGGCGGTGCCCGCGGCCGCCGCTCCCGGCCCAGGCCGGCGGGCCGAGCCGAGCGGCGCGCTCCGGAGGCGGCGGCGAGTCCGGGCGCCGGCGGGCGGGCCCGGCGCTTTCCGCTGGCGGCGCCCGCCGGGGCCCGGGGCAGCGCGGCGGCCGAGCCGGGAGTGGGGCTCGGGCTCGGACGCGTGGCCGGAGCCTCCGTCTGCCTGGGAAGCACACGCTCGCCAGGCGCTTTCTCAAAAAAAGAGAAGTGAGGGGTGGGGTACGTGGAGAGGGCCCGCCGCGGCGCCGTGTCCGGGGGCCCGAGGCGGTGACCCAGCTGGCCTGGCGCGGGGCCGCGGGGTCCGGAGCTGGGGCTGGGGACCCGCTCGGGGGCGGCCGGGGGCGGCCGGAGTCCCGGCGCAGCCCCGGGCTGCGGTGGGGGAGGGCGGTCGCGGCTCCGGGCACGGGCTTGCAGCCCGCCAGGGTGGCCGGGGGTGGCCAGCGTCCCGGGCACGGGCTCGGGGGCCGGGATGGCGCGGGCTGCTCGGCTCCCCGGCCGGCCGCCGGCACGGGCTCCGGTCCCTTCCCCTCGTAGCGGGAAGAAAGGACGGGCGCTGAGGAACACCTGTCATGGAGAGCTGCCATGGGCGCGGGAGGTGATGGAAAAATATGGATTCTTAAAAAAAAAAAAAAGAGGCCAGCGCGCGCCTGGCTCCCGCGCCGCCACCCCGGGGTGCCGGCCTCCCCGCTCGCGGCCGCAGCCCCCTCCGTGTCCGGAGCGAGCCCGCAGCGGGCCACGGGGACCCGGCGGCGGCGTGGTCGCCGAGTCCTGGGACAGCCGAGCCCGCGGAATCGGAGCCGCAGTCGCCCTACTTCTCTCGGCCCCTGGTGCACGGCCCACAGTTGCTGGGGAGGCGTGCGCCCCATGCGGGGAGGGGGTGCAGGGCGGGAAGCCCCCCGCCCCCGCCACGGCGGGGTCGTGACCCGAGCTGCCCCGCGGGCACCGCCGCCACTCGCGGGGCCAGGCTGCGTGGGGCCGGGGCTTGGGGCGACGGTTGCGCCCGCCCCCGGCTCCCCGCCGTCACCTCTGCCCTCAGGCGACGCTCACAGGGTTCCAGAGCGGAGCCCCAGTGCCGCTTCCTTGCTGATGTGCACAGGGCTGTGGCAGAGCAACTCCATCCGAAGGCCCCTCCTGCTGGCATGGGCGGGGGCGAGGGGGCTCCGCCAGCAGTGTTTGGGGAAGGGGCTGTAGCTCCCAGAACCCCTCCCCCCCGGCCGTTGTCCCTGGCCGCTGGCCACAGCGCCCTTGGGCCCCAGGTGAGAACCCTCCCCGGCAGCTGGGCAGGGAGGCAGCCCTTCAGGTGGGAAAGCTGCTAATTGTTAAGCACAGGACCCCGTGGCCGTGGCCGCAACACTGCACAGCCCCCTTGCTGGCCGGGCCGCCCGGTTCCCAGCTTCCCAGGGCCACCGCTGCCTGTGGTCCCCACACTCACACCCTCGAGGACTGGCATCTGCTCCAGGTCGCGGGCCAGAGAGCTGCCCCACCCCCCGCAACTGCCCAGGCACACCCGGCATGCAGGGGTCCCCACCCGCAGCGCCCTCAGCCGGCCTCCAAACAGCCCCCCTGGCTTCTGGAAACAGCTCCTGCGCCAGGACAAGGACACTGGGTAACACGTCTTATTCGGAAGAGCAGGAGTCATTAATAATGGAAGCTTGGGTGAAGCACATTTTCATGGTTGTTGCCATTTCCGTGTAATGGAATAATTGACAATAAGATAAGATATTTCCAGACACACCCCATTTCACCGGAAATGCACTCGGAGAAATTAAAACATTTTACAAAAATACGAAATAGGCATAATCATAATTTATAGCGTGGAACAGCAGTCCTGCAGGAAAAAAAAAAACCCAGCAACACTTTTTTCCTTTCAGAAGGGAGGACGCAGATGAAATGCCAATTAAACAGTTCTTATGACTTCTCTTCTCTTTTCCAATATATCTGGGACGGATGAGAATCGTCTGCATCCTTGTTTGTAAATTGTTTTTGTTATCAGTCAGGATTTTTATTACCCAAAATGTTTTGTGTTATGGAGCAGATATATTTGTATCATATTAATTAGGGAAACTGATAAGTATCGTACAGGATTCAATTATCCTGCCTATTAAATCTGAGCGTTTCTCTGCAGCCCAGAAGGTGTTCACTTTCCGGCGCTGCTGAAAGAAAGCTGGATTATTTCTTGGCCTGGTTTTCAGTCAGGGGATGTTCTGCTGTGCGGCCGGCGGGCTGAGGCTCATATGGAGGGAGATGGGCTCCACCCTCTGGCTGGAGAAAGACCTACAGTCCACCAATTAGGTTAGTTGCTATAGTGACACAGTCTTGTCATTTTCTCCCATTGGGGAAGAATTGCCAGGAAAAGCAGAAAGGGGAAGGGGGTCCTCGATGGCTTTCTTGAAGACGCACACTGGTGTCGTGGGCGGTGTGGGGACATCCTCTGGATAGCAGGCATGGAGCTTAGGGACTCGTTGGCTTGACGGATGATACGCTTGGAGGAGAAAGTTGAAACTCGTTCGTTGCGTCCGGGGAAACCTCTTTCCTTGCGGCTCAGAAAGAGCCGGTCTGTGTCTTACCCTTGGCATCTCTGGCGCACGGGGCTGGGACCGGATGTGGCTCTCAGAAGGGGTGGGACCGCTCTGGGGCGACCACAGTGGTCTGACTGCGGCCTGGTGCTCGTTGCTGACGATGTGGTCTTTCCTCGCTGGCTCCCTGCACCGCGGCCATCACGCCAGTGAGGGAGACGGGGAAAGTGATGAGCTGGTGGAATGCCGGAGGATGCCAAGCCTTGACTTTGACCCCTGTATGCAGTTTTTAGTCCAAAGGTGGAGAGCGCTGTGCTGTCGCCCTGGGGGACGGGTCGGTGGGCAGACATTCCTGGCGTGCAGAGATTTCCGACATGGAATTTTTTCCCAGTTAATCCCGTCAAAACTGACTTGTAGCTTTGAGTTAAATCTCACATTCTCGGCTGCAACGATGAGAAGAAATTACAAACAACTTCTGAATTGTTTTTAATCCATTAGAATACTAACTGAGCGTGGGTTCTCTGATGCTGCATTTTCTTTATAAATATAATTTACGGCATAGTTAGGAGAGATTAGAATATGCTACTTTCCTGCTGTTCAGATTTTGTTTCTGGGGTTCTTGGAGAGGTAAATTTAAAAATACCGGGCTTAATGAAATGATGTCATTCACAAGTTTATTTCTTCTCTCATCTCAAGGTCTTTTTTTTTTTTTTTTCCTTCCTGTGTGTTTTTATTTGATGAATGCTGCCTGGAGAAGACGTAGTGCTTCTCTCTTTCAGCTTTGTAAAGATAAGTCACCTCTGTTTGTGGGATTTGAATGAGGCTGGTTGCCCCAGCATGCCCGAGGTAAGGGTGGAAGTGATGTCCTGGGCAGAGGCCCCCGGGGCAAGTGACCTAGGGGGCAGGGGACCCACGGCCTCCCAGGATTGTCCCTGGCGCCTCACTCTTGCCCGTGAGGACGGAGGACAGAGGGTCCCGGAAGGGGGCCCGCCCCACCGCCTGGCTCGCCTGGTCGGCTCGGCACCAGGCCTCCTGGCTGAATCCTTCCCTGGAATTTCCTGCTTGGGACTCGCCACTTGACATCCACGGAATAACATGTGTAGATCAACTTGCGTGGCATGAAGTATTTTCAGGTGACTTTTATGGACGTAATTATGGGGAAATGTTATGATAATGTGGCACTAGAAAAGGGAAGAAAAGCAAAACATTAAAATCCCCATTTCTTTATATAGCTTCGCAGCTGCGCCGGTTTAAAAGGGCTCGTTTCTGCATTAAAATGTGGTGCTCTGGAGTTAATGACCTCTACAGAATGCCACCTGTCACCCAGAGCGCCGTGGGTGACGGCCGAGAGGTGGGGAGGAGATTGACAAGGAGAACTTGGATCGGGGTCCCCTGCTTGTGGGGGGATCAGAGGCTGGAGTGACAGCTGCAGCGGGAGGGGGGAGGGCCCTAGGACCTGCTCATTGTCATTTGTTTGGGGGGAGTGTCACTGGCTGGGCTCTGGGGTCCACGCTGGCACGTGAGGCCAGTGGGATCTGGTGGTGTCCCTTGCTTGGCCTTTGCAGACCCTCGGAGCTGGAGTTTGGGGCTGGCTGCCCCGGTGCCCCGAGGCTGCTGAGGGCGTCCCTCGGCCCCCAGAGGCCTCCCCAGAGCCCCCAGCTGGAGGGCCAGCAGCTCCCCTAGGGGCCGGCCGCTGCCTTCCTACTCTGGTCCGCAGATTTCCAGACCCACCCGGGAGTGCGCACTGAAACTCCCGGCAGGCAGCACAGGCTGTCTGGTGTCTGGTTTCCAGAAACGCCGAGCGGCTGGCAGGAGATGGGACCACCGCCCTCCCCCTGCACCCTGGTGGAAGTGGTGGAGGGCTCCGGAGGCTCGGTGGCTGCCAGCACCAAGGGTGCAGGCACACATGTCTCCTGCGGGGTGAGCTCGGCCCCTCTAGATCGCCCTGCTCCTCAGGTCTCTGGGGAGGCCCTGTCCCCACTCCGCACCGGCGGCATCCTGGAGGACGGCGGACTGGGCCTGGGGGGACAGCGGCCCCTTAGCGAGAGTCTGCCTGGGAGAGAGCTCTCATCTGCCACAGCTTCCGCCTCCTGTCCCTGATCCCTGGCGGTCTCCTGCCGCGGGTCGGCCTCCCGGTGGAGGGACTGGCCCGGGGGTCCCACGTCGGCGCCTGGCTGTTTTACGAGGCGGGGCAGCGGAGAGCCAGCCCCAGGCACCTCGTCTCCCATTGATCCAGGTGACCGAGAATTAGGGGAGTTGGGGGCCCTGAGAAAGAGAGGTGGGCGCGGTGGCGGCCTTGCTGGCCCTGCTCTCCCGTGGGGACTGAACGTCAGCACAAAGCAGTCGGGCAGCGGACATGCAGCTGGGGCCAGGCACGCTGTTCTGCTGGGCCCCAACCTCAGAACGGCAGGCCGCGTCCCGGGGTCTGGCCCTGACCCCGTTCCACCCCGCACCCTTCTCCTTCCTGCCTGGCCTTCAGCAGGGACCCCGCATCGGGACCTCAGCACCGTCCTCAGTGGTGCCCCTGCCTCCAGGCTGGCCACCGTGACACCCCCACCCATGGCTCCCCGTTGAGTGAAAGCTCTGTGTCTCTCCCGCTCCCCGTGCATCAGCACTCACCTCCTCGCTCGGGTCACTGCAGGCCTCCCAAAGCCGGGTGGGTCTTCCCTCGCTGGTGGCATCCTGATGCCTCTGTCCTGCTCTGGCCGAGTCTGGCTCCAGGCCTCCACCAGGGGCCTCCCTTCTTAGGAAGGTGGTGTGTGTGTCTGTTCTCACCTGCACGGCCTGGTCTGTCAGGGTCACTGTGACGTTCCCTCACTACCTGCCGGGTCCCCTCAAGCGGTAACACCCTGCAGTGCTGCTGACTTCAGGAAGGCACGGTGAGCTGGACTGGTCCTGGGAGAGAGACTCCTCCTCCAGGAAGCCTCCCCTGAATACACTGCCTCATCCCCCTCCCCAATGCAGGACCCTTCATCCGGATGCCCGCTGGCGGTGCATACCCACTTCATCATGTTTTAGGCTTTGAGCTCTGGCCATGGCAGAGCCACCAGGGGATTGACTGCCCGATTCTGGGAGCAAGCACTCACTGATCCTGGCACCCTGACCCTTTCGCTCTGCCGACTCCAGTCCTGGAGGCGTGGCCAAAGATCTGGGGACAGGGACAAGTGTCTAGGCACAGGGATGAAGGGCTGGGCCCAATTGAAGCCCTGGGGGCGTGGCCAAATGTCTGGGGGCGTGGCCAAATGTCTAAGGGTGGGGCTGAAGGACTAGGGCGGAGTTGAAGGGCTGGGGGCGTGGCTAAATGTCTAAAGGCGGGGCTGAAGGGGTGGGCGGGGTTGAAGGTCTGGAGGTGTGGCTAAAGGGTTGGGGGCGTGGCTAGATGGCTAGGGGATAGGCCACAGGGCTGGGTGGAGTTGCCGGCCATGGGCGTGGTCAAATGTTTATGGGTGGAGCCGAAGTGCTGGGGTGGAGTTGAAGGCCTGGAGGCGTGGCTAAGGGTTGGGGGCGTGGCCAAATGACGGTTCCTGGCTGGAGAGATGTCTGAAGTGGCTGGATCTTCAGGGTCTTCCTGTTCCCACAGTATTAGATGTGATTAAAGAGATTTAAAAGGGTTACAAAACAGAGGGAGGGTCTATGGAACCCTGAGGACATGCTCGGTATTTTGTCAAGCATCCCTGGTAGGACATCGTCAGAAGCGCTGACGTGACCCTCCTCTCCTTTCCGTGGCTCCTACTGTGAAGCCTCCACGACTTTTAAGCTCCCTGAACACTTGTCTCTTCCCACGTCCCCCTGCTTCGGGGTTTCTGTCCCCCTGCACTGTGCACATGTTGGTGTCCCTGGGGTGGGGCCGTGCTGGGCACTGTGCCTGTCGGGCATCATCGCCGGCCCTCGACCCATCTAGTCTGTGGGTCCCCAGTCAGCCCGCCGGCAGTGGCTTTTCCCTGCTTGTTGAGTAAGACTCTGGTCCTGGGGCTCAGCACTGGTGGTGACGACCTGGGGCCGCTTGTGTGGCTGAACGGAGGCGAGGGGCTTCCAGGGCGTTGAGCCCCAGGCGCCGCCCCCAGCAGGTGTGTGCCCAGCCCGACCTCGACCTCTCCTCCTGCCCGCCGGCAAGGCTGTCTGCTGGGAGAGGAGGTGTCTCCACACGTTTCCACACGCGTCTGGTTTCCAGAGCCAGGAAGCCGCGCGGGGCTCACCAGTCAGTCACTTGCAGTCTGTCGTCTGCGTTTCGCACGTGTAGCCGTGTTGCTGATGGTGATGCCGCCGTTTGGACGCGACAGACGGCCTTGACCCTGTGCTGAGAGGGGAGCCCACCCGCCTTCCCTGTCATCCAGCCGCGTCCTTTCCATGGGATGGTCAGGTCCCTATGTGTGATTCAGAGATTTCTGCCTAGAGCTCATTGGAACATGTTTCTTCAGTGCCTTTCCTTCCAGAAAGTTCTGTTGCCACTGGCAGGCCCTTTGGCTGCTGAGAAATGCCTTTATTTCGGTCCTTTTGGGGGAAGCCGGAGCCTCCTACACCAGTGGGGCTACAACACGCCCCTTCTGGTGCCCTGTCGCTGGGCCGGCCGAGGAGCCCTGTGCGGGGAGAGGGCGTCCTGGCTGCCAGGATGTCTGGCGCGACTCAGGACTGGAGTGTGTCCAGCTTGTCCAGTGTGTCCTTCTTTCCAGGTGAAAATAAATCCCTGGGCCTCACACTGTCTGTGGGGTGGGCACAGAGAAGCCACTTAGCTCCATGCATGTGTGTGCCGACCGGTGAGGATGCACCTTCTGCAGCCTGCACACACACACACACACCCATGCTCCCTGCAGCCCCCAGGCCCAGAGTGCCCAGTGCTCTTTACCCTCAGACTCTGTGGGTCTCCAGCCAAACCTGGTGTTGGCCCCACACAGAGTCACTCGTCCCGGGAGACCCGTATTTGGTAAGACAGGAAAGGTTAAGGCTGGCTGTTCTGAAGATTTTCTCAGCCATGGAGACGGCGCCGCAGTTGTGGCCTGTCGGCCTCCCTTGCCGGCTGCGCCCCCTGCCCGGCCCCTAGGTTCCGTGTCCGTGCCTGTGCACACGTGTGCACACGCACAGCACAGACACATCCTGTAACTCCTCTGCTGGGCCTCAGTTTCCCTCCCGAAGCTGATGATGCTGATCACGGTGCCTGGCCGGGAACAGAGCTGAGTCCCGTGGGCTGGCAGGGCTCGTACCCACCGCCGAGGCAGACGCGGAGGCCACGGCCCCTCCCCTGCCCCAACAGCACTTCAGTGACTGCTGTTTGCTTTCTGCTTCAGCTCTTTGGGCTGAAGGACCGGTGGGATTTGGCCTGTCGTTCACATAATGAAGTAGGAACATCGCTGGACAAACACCTGGAGTGTGCTTTCAGACAAAGGGTGGGTCACCGGGTCACCTGGTGCAGAGGGAGCCCCCGCGCATGGATGAGCCGGTGTCCCTGAGCACACAGTGCATGTGGGGACCCTCCACGCCGTGGGGGGACTGAGGCGCCGGCGCTGTACCCACGTCCGCCCTGGCTGGGTTGGAGCGAACGTCCTGTCACAACATTCCTTGACACTTAGCAGGCGTGACAGGCTCTTCCCATAACGAGGTGGCTAATTGAGAAGTGAGTCATCCGGGACTGGCTTGTAGTAACACTCGGGAGCTGGGTTCCACCTTCCTTTGGTCCCTGCCCTGGTTGGCATCCTTCGTATCACAGAGCCCAAGCGGCCGCCCCACCTCGGGGCTCCCTGTGGCACTGCCCCCTGGCTGGCGGGTGCTGGGGGTGGTTCCAGGCCCTGCGGTACCACCCCTGGGCTGGCAGGTGCCTCCTGTGTTTGCTCTTTGCCCCGGAAGGGGATATGGGGGCGCGTGCGTGGGGTCTCCGCGGGGGAGCCGCCCAACGGCCCGGGCTTGCCATCCTGTCCCTCTGGCACAGTCGCTCTGACCCCATGGCCTCCGCCTGGGGGTGCCCTGGGTTCAGACCAGCCAGCCAGGCTTGCCGGGGCACTTGGCCCTGCCTCCTCCTCCAGCCGCTCTGGGCCACCCTGGCACTCACCCCCTGGGCAGCTCTGCCTTCCTCCCAGTACCCTCTCTCCCCACCCCCAGGACCTGGCTCACCTCCTGGGTGTCTGGAGCACTCGCCCGGCCCCTGTGCCGGCTGGGTGGACCCAGGCCTGCTTGCCTTGCGGTGTCCGTGCACTTTTCTTCACTGGTGCTCAGAGCCACCACCCGTGATCCGGACCCTGCAGCTGGATGTGCCTGGGACATGCAGCCAGGGGGACGAGGGGTCTGGCGCCTCTGTTCGCCCCCTGAAGGCCCTCTGGGCTGGCTGCTCTCCCCAGGAAGGGGTGCCCGGGGCGAGGGGCTGCTCTCCCCAGGAAGGGGTGCCCGGGGCGAGGGGCTGCTTTCTCCCAGGAAGGGGTGTCCAGGGCGAGGGGCTGCTCTCCCCCAGCAAGGGGTGCCCAGGGCAGGCTGCTCTCCCCAGGAAGGGGTGCCCGGGGCGAGGGCTGCTCTCCCCAGGAAGGGGGTGTCGGGCGAGGGGCTGCTCTCCCCAGGAAGGGGTGTCCAGGGCGAGGGGCTGCTCTCCCCAGCAAGGGGTGCCCGGGGCGAGGGGCTGCTCTCCCCAGGAAGGGGTGCCCGGGGCGAGGGGCTGCTTTCCCCAGGAAGGGGTGCCTGGGGCTCTGAACTTGCAGGGACCCCCGCCCAGCCCCCCTGCCTGGTCTTCTTCATGTCTGGAACTTCAGGGGAGGGGGCTGTGCCAGCGGGGTCCCCCGGGGTCCTTGCCGACAGCCGTGAGGGCTGCCTTCTCGTTCCCTCTGCCCTGAAGCCTCGCGTCTGCTCGGGAACAGCCACATGGGGGCCTCGCCAGTGATCATGTCCCAGGTCACTCACTTCCTGTGCAAACCCCCGGGGCCGCGGAGGGTCCGGGTGACAGGCGCAGACTGGCCGGGGCTGTGTCCTGTCCAGAGCGTGAGGGCGCAGCTGGGAGAAGCGCCTCCGCTGACTCTGCAGCAGCCGATCGGACTGGGTAACGAAACGTCGGGGAAGATTCGCCCGTAACCTGGACCTTGGTGTCCCGCGGGGCGTCGAGCGGCTCTGGGCAGGACCGTCCTGTTACGACTCTCACAGCAGAAACGCTAATGCCGTGGAAGTGGTCTTAGACGCCGCCGGACTCATACGCATGGCCTCTTGCAAAAAAGCACTTTGGCTCCCTTTGTACGTGATTCTCCTGCCATGGTATCCGTTACCTGAGAGCGTATCCCCAGATGCAGCTGAACACCGTTCACGGGCCGTACGGACGCGTGGTATTTACCTGACGCGAATTTCTGCTCCTCGGCTGCCGCGGGGCAGGGGCTGGGCGTGCGAGCCACGGGAGCACGTGGGTCCCCCCGCACTTCTGTCCACTCGCTGTGTGCCCTTCCTCCACCCGCTCCTTTTGGGGGGCTCTGCCGGCTGGAAGAACGCTCTGCATGGGGACACACGTTCCCAGGGCTCTTCACGACCTTGAGCTGTCCCGTGTGTGTCATCTGGAGGGGTTTCTGCCCCCCACACCCCTGCAGGGCTTTCAGGGGGAGCTCATGGCTCCCCAGCGAGGGTCACCTGGAGAACTGGGGGGGCACTTGGTTGAAACCATCAGAGTCGTGGAAACAGGGCCTGGTGACTGGGGTGCAGGGAACCCTGGAGTCCCATCCGGCCAAACCACGTGGGCGCCATGCAACATTGTCCCGACCCAGACCCAGAAGCAGGCTTGTGAATGAGCCCCCGAAGTTTTCTGAACCCCTCCGACGGGAGACATGAGCCCCCCAAACTAAGAGCAAAACTCAGCACAGAAAGCATCTGGGAGGTTGGAAGCGGGCAGCGGCAGCTTCTAAGTTTGTCTCAGCCCATCTGGGTTCGTGAGACACGGGCCGTGGCCACGTCGCAGAGCGTGCACCTCCTAGACTCGTAATCAAAAGTAGTGCAAGGTGGGGCGCATGGCGGCTTGGTCTGTTAAGGGTCCGACTCCTGATTTAGGCTCAGGTCCTGATCTCAGGGTTCGTGGGATCAAGCTCCTCGCTGTCAGTGTGGAGCCTGCTTGTTATTCTCTCTCTCTCTCCTCTCTCTCTCTCTCTTTCTCAAAAATGAAATAAACTGTAAAAAAAAAAAAGTCAGTGTTATGTTGTTAGCAGAAATACATTTGGTGGTCAGGCCTGTGTTTGTTTATTTGCCTCCGTCTGTCTTCATCTTCGGGTTCCGGCGTGAAAAGGGGAGCATTGTCTAGACAGGAGCCTAGACCGCGCAGCCACCTGCGCCGGCCGCAGCCGGCGGCCACCTCCTGCCCAGACGCCCACGTGCAGGACGACCGTGGGCGGCCTCCCTGGGAAACCCTGGCGCCTTCACCGCCACCATCTCAGGCGGTCGGAGGCTTTCTGTCTTTTACATCCTGGGAAGTGTCCTTCGCCCCCTCAGCTCACCAGCACCACGCATCGTGGCCTGAGGGTGTGGGGCAGTGAGCCTTCTCGAGGCGGCCTGGCCCCTCGGAGAAGAGGCTTCCTGTCCTCCACAGGCCAGGCCCGGAATCTTCTGGTATTAATCTGCTGGGCTTGCCATCACCCCCCTCGGCAAACCGGAAACCCTGTTTGCTCAGTCTCCATCCTTGGGGCCAGCGATGGGGCCAGGGCGCTTCAGAGAAACAAAGGTGCAAAATCTGACACCATCGAGCAGACGTGGGAAAATCCCTCATGGGAGGCTGAGCTAGAAAGTTCCGTGGGGTGGACCAGGCCACCACGAGCGGGGATGCTCGGCCCAGACTGCCCTGCCTGGTGGGTCTACGGCTGACGAGGTGAGCTGACCAGTGGGGACGTGGTGACTGAATGCGCATCCTGTGTCTCATCTGTGCTTCTGAAGCCGCTCGGGGCCTGGGCAGCGGCAGTGTGGGAGGGTGCACGCAGGGCCCGGGGCCCCCCGCTGTCTCTGCACGCAGCTGGGAAAGGAGACGGGCCCTGGGGCATCTGCAGCCCAGGGGGACGTACATGTTTCCCGCTGTGGAAGGACCTCCTTCTAAGGGGTCCCGTTGTGCACCCGTTACCATTGCAGAGCAGTGATGTCTGCCCCGGACATAACCCAGGGTCAGGCCCCTCCCCCCCCCACGGGGCCGTGGGGCTCTCCGGGCTGCTGGTGACAAGAGAGGCCACAGGGACGCGCCCCTCAGAGCTGGAGGAGCGGGTGCCGCCAGGCAGGACGCAGGCCCGCGCTTGGTGTGTCTGGAGCGGCTGCAGGCCCGGCGCCGGCGCCCTGGGCCCCCGGGACTTGGTGGCAGGAAGGTTCCTGAGCTGAGCCGGGACCCTGGGAACAGCCCCTGCGGCCTGGGGTCCTGTGAGCTCTCCGGAAGGCTTCTGCCGCTTTGGACTTGGGGTCCTTTGTCCCCAACAGTTACTGAGCGTCCGCAAGCGCCAGCAGGGCCCTGCCCCTCGTTGCTGCTGTGTGTGCTCACGCTGAAGGTATCCGGTCTGTACGGGGGGAGGTGTGACCCCTCCAGACAGGCAGCGCCTTTGTCCCCTGGAGCCCACGCGGCGTGGGTCTCGTTCACACTGGGCGGCGAGCCTCACAGAGGTTCTGAGGTCTCTCTGTTGTCCTGTTTTCTACGTAGGCCTGGTCAGGGAGGTGCCTCTGCTTTGACTGCCGATGTCAGTCATTTACACTTGAGTACAAATGAGGCCCTGATGCGGATCTGGCTAACCAGGGGCTGGTGTGGACATAGGGTCTCGCCTGTCTGACCCTGACTTTCAAGGCAGGTGTTGCTCCCTGCCTGGTGCAAGGGCCTTTAGCACCTTCCAGTCCACCAAGTGCAGGAGGAAACAGCACATCCAAGGCCCACAGGGTCCTCGAGCTCAGCTCCACGTCCTGTGGTTCCGGTCATAGCCCAGACTGACCAGCTGCCGCAGAGCGCCCCACTTTGGGGACCCCTCATGCCCCCTTTGCACCTAGAAGCCTCGCCTGGGTTTGGAATCCTGCTTCCCAGGCTCTGTTCCCGGCTCTGCTCCAGGCTCCGTTCCAGGCTCACCATGGAAGCCCTTCTGCTTCTCAAACTCCTGGCAGATTCCTGCACTCGGGGCTTTGGTGACAGAGCTGGACCTGACGCCCAAAGGGGCTCGTGCTGCTGCCGCATCAGGGCTCTGGGAACCCGGTCAGCAGGCTTGTCCCTGCCCTGAGGCTTCCGGGCCCCCGTGGTCACTGTCGGAAAGGGGCAGTGGCCTCGCTGTGCCCTTCCCTGCGGGTCTCTATCCAGCAAGCAGCCCGCACCCCGCGAAGACTCCTGACGGGCTCGGAGGGAAATGCTTTTGTCCGGTGTTAGTAAAGGAGGCACACCGGGGTCCCCGGGCAGGCGCAGCAGCAGGGCCACTGAGCCCCGAGCGCGTGCTGACCCCGGGCGCTCAGACCCCAGAGCTGCTGGTTCTCCGGGATTCTGGGCCATCGGCTGTGGCTCTGCCAGGCGGGCCGGGCTCTGGCTGGTGGCGACAGGCACGTGGGGCCCCGGGGCCCGTGTCTCCTTCCGTCAGCCGTCCGCCGTCCCCAGGAGCTCGGCAGTGGAGCTCAGCTCTGGGCTGTTCCGTTTCTCCCGCCCGAGCTCCCGGGCTGCTGTTTTTCCCGGCACCGTCTTCCCGAGCAGACTGAGAGCCCGCGAATGACTCGGCTGGGACAGGGGTCCCTTGGGGTCCGGACCCCTGCCCAGGACCCCGAGCTCTGTGTGAGTATTTTACGGGTGGTCCCAAGACAGCTAGGATGGCCCCTTACTTCTGTTTTGAAGCCACAGCAGCAACCTTGCCTGCCCTCCCGGTGCCTCCGTGACGAGGTCCCAGGAAGGTGGCTCAGGACGGTGTCCTTCCTGGGAAAGCGAGTTCCCACCCTTAATGTCCTGTGGGAGCAGGAGGGGGATGTGAGGGCTGAGGAGGGGGGTGGCGGCTTGTCCCACTGGGGCACAGGCTGGGGGCTGGCATGGCGTGAGGACCCCTTGCCGAGGGTGGGCTGAGCTGGGTGTCTGGGAGGCCTGGGCCGTCCTCGTCCCATAGACCCGAGTCGGCCCACCCGGAGCCCGGGCCTTGCAGACACCGGAGGCCTGGGGGGGTCCTTGGAAAGTCCTCCCAACATGACGGCGTCACCCAGGTACTTGCTTCCTTGGAGGAGCAGCCCTGCAGAACACTCTGGAATGTGTTCACTGGTTTGCGATCCCCGTCGTGCTACCAGTGAACTCTCTGGGGTTTTCCGTGGCCTCAGCAAGGCCGCATTTCTGGTGTTCCACCCGTTCGGGGGAGGGGATGTGCGCGGGGCTCTCCAGACACAGGCTGGCTGTGGTGCTGGTCAGGGTGTGCTGGCAGCGTGTGATGGGGCCCGGCCGCGCCCGCGCATGCAGGTGAGCGCCCAGGAAGCCGGCAGCCAGGAGGAAGGGGGGCCACCCGCGGGAAGCATCTGGATTATGGGGGGAGCCCCGCCAGGGACGGTGGCGGCCATCAGTCCGGCGTTGGGGCCCCTGGAGGAGCGGAGGGCGTCCTGGGGCAGAGGTGCTGTGCGGGGGCCTCACCTCTGCACCCCCGGCTTCATGAGCCAGGTGGCTGGTCTGCGTGTGGACGGGATGTGTCCGCGGCCTGGGCAGCTCCTCTCTCACTCGGTCACCATTTGTGTCAAGGCCGCTGTCAGGGGCTCCGAGGAGCACCGCGGGTTGACCCTTGGCATCACAGACAGGAAACGGAGGCTTGCCCGGGGCCACCTGCAGAGCAGGCGAGGGCCCGGCTGCCCCCAGGGCTGGGGCTCGGGGGACGCTGGGCTTCGCACAGCCCTGGCTCCCCAGGCATGTTTTACACAAGCTCAGTAGTTACGGGTTTTGAAAACAAAATTGCTGCGAGTGACGACAGCTTTACCCTTACGTTTGAGTGCAGATCCGCTTCGAGCAACTGCGGACTCGGATCCGTGAGGGGCTGCTGAGAGCTGCTCATCTGTGTGTGTGTGTGTGTGTGTGTGTGTGTGTGTGTGTCTGTGTGTGTGTGTTGGCATTTTTAAATTTTTTAATGTTTATTTTTGAAAGAGAGAGAGAGAGACAGAATGCAAGTAGGGGAGGGGCAGAGAGAGAGGGAGACACAGAATCCAAAGCAGGTTCCAGGCTCTGAGCTGTCAGTACAGAGCCCGACGTGGGGCTTGAACCCAGAAAGCATAACATCACAACCTGAGCCAGTTGGGTGCTTAACCGACAGCCGGCCAGGCGTCCCCACTGTGAACTGTTTCTAGGGCTACACCATCCTTACATACGGCCACACCCCTGCATCCGGCCCAGGCCCCAGAGAGATTTGGGGGAAAGACCCCTCCTCCGGGAAGCTCTCCTGGTGCTGAGCACCCATGCTGTGCCCTGAGGTCCTGCTGCATCCCGCTGGTCACCCTGGCGCCTGAGTCCTGCGACCCTGTCCTCCCCGAGGGGGCCTGACGCGTGTTTGCCGACTCCCAGCCAGTGCTCCGAAGTGTGTAGGGGCTTAGAAACAGGGCTTCACTTGTTTGCAAAACCCCCTCCTTCGGGACCCACCTCCCCTGAGTGGAGAAGGTGCGCGCGGGTGTGTCCTGGCCCACGTGGCACCGCTGGCACCTGCTGTGGACACGTGCTTGTCCGGTGACCCAAGCAATGCGGGGTGTCCGGGACCCGGTGCCGGTCTGTGGTCCCTCTGGACGTGGAAGAACAGGGCCTCCTGAGCCGGGCCGGGCGGGGCGGCCGCCCCCTCCCCTCCACCCCCTCAGCTTCCAGGGACTTTTGTTTCCTGTGCTGCCAGGACCGAGGGGCTGGCCTCCACCTGCGGGCGGTGGCCTGGGGGCGCCTGGCCACGAGCCGACCAAAGTGCTGTTCCTCCCCCCACTCCCTGTCGCCGTCAGGGACGCTGCAGCCGGGGTCATCCCTCTGCCCTGCACCGACACTTCCACAGAAAACGGGGGAAATAACCACGTGGGAGGTGAGGCTGAACTGAAACAGGCTGGTCTGTGGGCCGAGGGGGCGTGTGCACGCAGGCACCTGTGTGTGTGTGTGTGTGTGTGTGTGTGCGCGCGCCCGTGTGTGTGGTGTCTGCGTGCCTGTGTGTGCAAGAGTCGGCTGTGCGTGTGTGTCTGTCCCCACGTGTGTGTCACGTGTCCGCTCCGCCACGAGTGCTCTCCACGTGCCTGTTCCTAAGCAGAGGGCTTCCTGGAGGAAGAGGAGGGTGAGGCCCTGCGCGTCTGTAGCCTTGGGGGTGCCGCCCTGCCCCCTCCTGCCCCGACCTGCCCCCTCCTGCCCCTCCTGCCCCGACCTGCCCCCTCCTGCCCCCTCCTGCCCGACCTGCCCCCCCTGCCCCAGCCTGCCCCCTTCTGCCCCCTTCTGCCCGACCATGCCCCCTCCTGCCTCCTGCCCCGACCTGCCCCCTCCTGCCCCCTCCTGCCCCTCCTGCCCCTCCACCCCCTCACTGCCCCGACCTGCCCCCTCCTGCCCCTCCCTGCCCTCCTGCCCCCTCCACCTGCCCCTCCTGCCCCCTCCTGCCCGACCTGCCCCCTCCTGCCCCCTCCTGCCCCCTCCTGCCCTCCTGCCCCCTCCTGCCCCCCTCCTGCCCGACCCGACCTGCCCCTCCTGCCCCCTCCTGCCCCGACCTGCCCCCTGCCGACCACCACCCTTCTGCCCCCTCCTGCCCCTCCTGCCCCCTCCTGCCCGACCTGCTTCCCTCCTGCCCTCCCACGTGACCCTCCTGCCTCCTGCCTCCTGCCCCCTCCTGCCCCTCCTGCCCCTCCTGCCCCCTCCTGCCCCGACCTGCCCCCTCCTGTCCCCTCCTGTCCCCTCCTGCCCCTCCTGCCCCCCTCCTGCCTCACTGCCCCGACCTGCCCGACCTGGCCCTCCTGTCCCCTCCTGCCCCTCCTGCCCTCCTGCCCCCGACCTGCCTCCTGCCCCTCCTGCCCCCTCCTGCCCCTCCTGCCCCCTCCTGCCCCTCCTGCCCCCTCCGCCTTCCCCCTCCTGCCCCCTCCTGCCCCTCCTGCCCCCTCCTGCCCCTCCTGCCCCTCCTGCCCCCTCCTGCCCCCCTCCTGCCCCCTCCTGCCTGACCTGCCCCCTCCTGCCCCCTCCTGCCCGACCTGCCCCCTCCTGCCCCTGCCTGCCCGACCTGCCCCCTCCTGCCCCCTCCTGCCCCGACCTACCCCCTCCTGCCCCGATCTGCCCCGACCTGCCCCGACCTGCCCCTCCTGCCCCCTCCTGCCCCCTCCTGCCCCCTCCTGCCCTCCTGCCCCCTCCTGCCCCCTCCTGCCCCCTCCTGCCCCCTCCTGCCCCCTCCCTGCCCCCTCCTGCCCTGACCTGCCTCGCCTCTGCCCGACCACTGCCCCTCCTGCCCCTGCCACCCCCGACCTGCCCCCTCCCTGCCCCCTCCTGCCCCGACCTACCCCCTCCTGCCCCCCGTCTGCCCGACCTGCCCGACCTGCCCCTCCTGCCCCCTCCTGCCCCCTCCTGCCCCCTCCTGCCCCTCGTGCCCCCTCCTGCCCCTCTGCCCCCTCCTGCCCCCTCCTGCCCCGACCTGCCCCCTCTGCCCCGACCTGCCCCCTCCTGCCCCCTCCTGCCCCTCCTGCCCCCTCCTGCCCCCTCCTGCGACCTGCCCCCTCCTTCCCCTCCTGCCCGACCTGCCCCCTCCCTGCCCCTCCTGCCCGACCACTGCCCCTCCTGCCCCCTCCTGCCCCTCCTGCCCCCTCCTGCCCCCTCCTGCCCCCTCCTGCCCCGACCTGCCCCCTCCTGCCCCCTCTGCCCCCCTCCTGCCCGACCTGCCCCTCCTGCCCCCTCCCTGCCCCCTTCTGCCCTCTCCTGCCTCTCCTGCCCCCTCCTGCCCCTCCTGCCCCCCCTCCTGCCCCCTCCTGCCCCTCCTGCCCGACCTGCCCCTCCTGCCCCCTCCTGCCCCCTCCTGCCCGACCTGCCCCCTCCTGCCCCCTCCTGCCAGACCTGCCCCCTCCTGCCCCCGACCTGCCCCCTGCCACCCCCTCCTGCCCCCTCACCGCCCCCTCCTGCCCCGACCTGCCCCCTCCTGCCCCCTCCTGCCCCCCTCCTGCCCCGCTCTGCCCCCTCCTGCCCCCTCCTGCCCCCTCCTGCCCGACCTGCCCCCTCCTGCCCCCTCCTGCCCCCTCCTGCCCGACCTGCCCCTCCTGCCCCCTCCTGCCCCCTTCTGCCCTCTCCTGCCCCTCCTGCCCGACCTGCCCTCTGCCCCCTCCTGCCCCTCCTGCCCCCTCCTGCCCCCTCCTGCCCGACCTGCCCCCTCCTTCCCCCTCCTGCCCCAGCCTGCCCTCCTGCCCCTCCTGCCCGACCTGCCCCACCTCCTGCCTCTGCCCCCTCCTGCCCCCTCCTGCCCCTCCTGCCCCCTCCTGCCCCTCCTGCCCCCTCCTGCCCGACCTGCCTCTGTCCCCTCCTGTCCCTCCTGCCCTCCTGCCCCCTCCTGCCCTCCTGCCCCGACCTGACCCTCCTGTCCCCTCCTGCCCTCCTGCCCCTCCTGACCGCCACCCCCTCCTGCCCCTCCTGCCCCCTTCTGCCCCCTCCTGCCCCCTCCTGCCCCGACCTGCCCCCCTCCTGCCCTGACCTGCCCCCTCCTGCCCCCCTCCTGCCCGACCTGCCCCCTCCTGCCCCTGCCTGCCCCGACCCGCCCCCTCCTGCCCCCTCCTGCCCCGACCTACCCTCCTGCCCCAAAGTCTGCCCGACCTGCCCCGACCTGCCCCTCTGCCCCCCCCTGCCCTTCTGCCCTCCTGCCTCCTCCTTGCCCCCTCCTGCCCCTCCTGCCCTCCTGCCCCTTCCTGCCCGACCTGCTCCCCTGCCTGCCCCCTCCTGCCCCTCCTGCCCCCTCCTGCCCCCTCCTGCCCCGACCTGCCCCCCTCCTTCCCCCTCCTGCCCCGACCTGCCCCTCCTGCCCCTCCTGCCCCCGACCTGCCCCCTCCTGCCCCCTGCCCTGCCCCCTCCTGCTTTGACCTGCCCCTCCTGCCCCCTCCTCCCCCCTCTGCTTCACCCACTGACACACCTAACACATTAGGTTTGAGCTGCTCTCCAAATTTATCAGACTCCACCTTAGAGTGACATTAACCGCCCGGAGTTCCTGGCTTCCCGTCCCCTGGCTTCCTACCCAACACTGCCAGGGACAGTCAGGAAGGGGTGCCCGGCCCAGGCGGCCACAGCGTGGTCAGGGGCTCGGGGCAGCCCAGCGGGTCAGGGGACAGGGGGCACCTACCGTGTGCACCTCGCCTTCCGTTTCACTGCACTTCTGCGACATGGTGGGTCTCCAGTGAGAGTGTCCCCGTTCTGGCAGTTCTGTGCTGGCCGCAGGTCACCCCTGGGTCCGGGGTCTCCCCCAGGCTCGGGTGAGGACCACCAAGGAGCTGCCCGGACGTGCGGGCTGTGGACGCTACGACCACGTGCTCCTCTCAGATTCCAGATTGCAGAAATTCCATCTCAGTCAACATAACAGAGAGTCTGGAGAGGTGGCGGTAGGCGCTGGAAATTAAACGGCACCTTTTGGCATCTCACATCGGTGAGGCGGCCGACTGATGATTTTTATATTACAATCCCAGGCGTTGTCAAATTGATTAATAAATTCGCTGAAAACCTATTATCTCTTAATAAATTAATCTTGGTTGTGGGGGGATAACTTTCCCATGACCCCTGCAGGGGGCTGTCTCTGGGCGCCATCGTGGGTCATTGTCATCCCTGTGGACGGTGCAGACGTGAGGTGCCGTGGCCGCAATCCCAGTCCCTTAGGTATGTGTCCAGTTTGCTTCTTTCCGTGGAAGTGCATTGAGGTGACGTGGAGAGGGCCCCTGTGTCTCCCCAGGCGGGCCTCTGCTGGGCAGCCTGGGAGCCTCCCGGGCCAGCCCCTCCCCCTTGTCACCCTGACGACTCATCCCCGATGGGAGTCACCAGCCTAGGCTATAGGGAGCTCCTGAAACTGAGCACACACTTAGCTCCGAGCTTCCTGGCAGACGAGACAAAAGGGAAAGTCATTGTCTGTTAAAGACGCTGAAGCAGAGCAGGGGTGTCGGATCCTGGCCATCGCTGGCTGTGGCACATCATCTCCAGCCTGCAAAACCACACGCAGGGCCGACACTGTCATTTCCACGGTTTCGGGAAGCCACGGAGGCCCAAGGGTGGGCTTGCCCATCCAGCAAGTGGCAGGATGGCAGTGGACCTGGGCCAAGGGTGTGGCCTCCCCGGGGGCCGCCGTGCTCGGCTGGCTGACGCGGGGCTCCGACGCTTCGAGCAGGCCAGTGCACCGGGTGGCAGCAGCTTCCTGCCCCTGTCGTCACCGTCGCCCCATCCCCTGGTGCCCCGGCCTCAGGCCAGAGGCCCTCAGCCCCTCCCCGTGCCCTGGGGCCCCCTGGCTCCTCTCTGTCTTCCCAGCGGACACTCACCCCCTCCTGCCCCCCTGCCGCTCTCCACCCTTGTCCCTCCTTTCCCGGAATAGGGCTTGTCGAGGTCACCATCGCGGTTGCCACCCCAAGGCCACTCCTGAAGCCTCCTGTGCGGGGGAGGGGCCGTGCTGCACCTGCCCCCCAGGCTGGTCCTCCCCCCTGGGGTGGCCTCTGTCGCCCATTCCCAGGGCACCACCCCCTGCGCACTAGCGTCTGGAGTCCGAAGGGAGGAATGAGCAAAGGCACCGGCTTCCACGGAGGCTCTGCGGGGGTGCGGCCCCCGGGTTCCCTGGAGGACGGGGCTCAGGGGGCTCACGAGGTTCGGACATGAGCCTGTGACAGGTCTCCGCAGCAGAGCTGGCAGCCGGGGCCACCTGAGGTCTCCACCCGCCTTCGTGGGCAGGTGTCCCCCCCCGACCCGCAGATCCCTGAGCACAGACCCCACCCTGCCTGGTGCAACCCAGGCGGCAGCCCCACCCCCGCCCCCCGCCCCTGTGCCCACCGTCTCCCTGCCCTGCTGTCCCCCTGTGCCCGCCGCTCTGTCCCCGCCATTCCCCCGTCCTCTACCCACCGTCCCCTGTGCCCTCAGTCCCCAGCGCTCACCGCCCGTGCCCGCCCCACCCAGGGGCGCACCTCCCCTCCCCCGTGACCTCCACCCCGACCTCCCGTCAGCAGGCTGAGGAGAAACAACGGGAGGAGCCGGCTCGCTCTGTGATTGGCCCAGCGACGGTCCGCCATTAAGTTGGTGGCGTGCTACCCGAGGACTAATGAAACCAGATGGCGGTAAAACCCGAGTGGAGGCAGAGACGTCTTCACATTTCAGTTGATCAGAATTAGGTGCAACAGCACATGCTGGGGGAGGCTGAGGACGTTGAACTACGTGTTAAGCGCCCCTCCGGTCCCCCTTCCTGTGAGGTCAGCACAGCCACCCCTACAGAGACCCCCGGCCCGCGGCCTGGGTGTCATTCAGCCGCGTGTCATGGTCGGAGCCAGAGCCAGAGCTGGGGGTGGGGGTGGGGAGACCGTTTCCAGGGCTGTGCGGCTGTCTCGGTGGCCCTGGCCGGGGGCCCTGGGCTCGGGGACGCTGCAGGGCCGTCAAGGACGCCGCGCCCGCCGACCGAGCTGGGCCCCCACCCCAGGCAGCGCGTGCGGCCGGGCGGGCCCTGCCCCGCGTGCGGAGTCGGTCCCCGGCCTGCTCTCTGCACACAGCCGCCTCCCTCCCGCTCCTTCTGGGAGGCTCGCTGCTCTCGCAGCCTTGAAGTCCGTGCATTTGTGGTGTGTTTCTACTGAGGTGAAGTTCACATCACAAAGTCAACCGTCCTGCAGCCCGCGTGTCGCCGGCATTTAGCACATTCACACCGTGGGGCAGCCACCGCCTGTCACGGCCTCAGACATTTTCGTCTCCCGGGAGGAAACCCCGTACCCATTACAGTCACTGCCCACCTCCCCTCTGCCCACCCCGAAACCCCCTCCTCACGGGGATTTCCAGCAAAGGCACAGAGATCCCGACGGAGCCGGCAGGTGGGCCTGCAGCAGGTGGTCTCCCCCACCCCCACGCCGCCCCCCCACGCCCCGTGGACATGCAGCAGATGCGTGGCCTCCCCCCCCACGCCGCCCCCCCACGCCCCGTGGACATGCAGCACATGCGTGGTCCCCCCACGCCGCCCCCCCACGCCCCGTGGACATGCAGCAGATGTGGTCCTCCCCACGCCGCCCCCCACGCCCGTGGACATGCAGCAGGTGCGTGGTCTCCCCCACGCCGTCCCCCACGCAGCCCCGTGGCATGCAGCAGATGCGTGGTCCTCCCACGCCGCCCCCACGCCCGTGGACATGCAGCAGATGCGTGGTCTCCCCACGCCCCCACGCACGTGGACATGCAGCAGATCATTGACTCCCCACTTACGCCGTCCCACGCCCAGTGGACATGCAGCAGATCAGTGGCCCCCCCGCCCCACGCCGCCCCCACGCCCGTGGACATGCAGCAGATGCGTGGTCCTCCCCCACGCCGCCCCCACGCCCATGGACATGCAGCAGATGCGTGGTCTCCCCCACGCCGCCCCCACGCCCCGTGGACATGCAGCAGATGCGTGGTCTCCCCGCCCCCCGCCGTCCCCCACGCCCCCGTGGACATGCAGCGGATGCGTGGTCTCCCCCAGCCGCCCCCACGCCCCGTGGACATGCAGCAGATGCGTGGCCTCCCCCACGCCTTCCCCACGCCCTGTGGACATGCTGCAGATCGTGGTCTCCCCCGCCGCCCCCCACGCCCCGTGGACATGCAGCAGATGCGTGGCCTCCCCGCCGTCCCCCCACGCCCCGTGGACATGCAGCAGATGCGTGGCCTCCCCACGCCGCCCCCACGCCCCGTGGACATGCAGCAGATGCGTGGTCTCCCCACGCCCAGATCCCCACGCCCCGTGGACATGCAGCAGATGCGTGGCCTCCCACGCCGCCTCCCGCCCCGTGGACATGCAGCAGATGCGTGGTCTCCCACGCCCGTCCCCCACGCCCCGTGGACATGCAGCAGATGCGTGGTCTCCCGCCCCCACGCCGCCCCACGCCCCGTGGACATGCAGCAGATGCGTGGTCTCCCCCACGCCGTCCCCCACGCCCCGTGGACATGCAGCAGATGCGTGAGCTTCCCCCCGCCCCACGCCGTCCCCCACGCCCCGTGGACATGCAGCAGATGCGTGGTCTCCCCGCCGTCCCCCACGCCCGTGGACCGTCGTGGCCTCCGCCCCCCGCACGCCCGTGGACATGCAGCGGATGCGTGGCCTCCCCCGCCCACGCGTCCTGTACCCCACCCCACCCCTGAGCCCGACCAGGGAAACAAAGACCGCGACTTTGCTCCAGGCCGGGCTACCCGGTTTCTAGGCCCACCCGACCTCAGGGGAGACCCCTGAGCCCAGTGCGGTGGGGACATCACCAGTCCCGTGTCAGCTCTGGCGCCAGCAGTTGCCGCTCAGGGTGGTGGGCAGGCCCGGTGCGCTGCGGTGGCGAGCACGCGATGGGCACCGCCACCCGTGACCCTCCACCCGCCTCCCGGGGTGCCCGCTCCCCTGCCCGTCTCCTGCCTCCCTGCCCCACGTGTCCGAGGGTCTCCCCTGCGTGCGTGCGCCCGGGCCTGAGGTGGGGATGGGGCGAGAGCAGGCTCCTGACTCCGCCCGGAGTCCACGCAGACACCCGGGGCTTCTGCCCGAGGGCTTGGCTCGGGGCCACCTGGACGCCTTGGACTGTGTCCTGATGGAAAGCGGCCCCGGCTGGGGAACGGCAGCCCCCGGCCTGGGCTCCCGCCCCCTCCCCCGTCCTCTGCCTGGACACCGGACGCCTTCCCCCAGCGGCGGCCTGAGGCTGGAGGGCGCGCTGCCCGGGGCCAGGCCTCCGCGACAGGCCAGCGCCCCAGCGCCCGGGCCGGGCCCCCCCTCCCCGAGCGCTCTTCCTTCCCCCGCCGCCGGCGTCCCCGGGCAGGCCCGGTGGGGGTGAAGTGCCGGCAAAGCCCACTCTGTTTTCCAGCCCAGTGACGCTCACATGTGACAGCGCAGGGGACAGCCCTCATGAAAAGCCCCTTTGTTTATTCTGGCTAATTAAGAAATAGCAGCAGGCCTCAAAAGGGGCCCCGGGCTCCACGTCCTCTCTGAAAGTCGGCCACGGTCCTCAGGGGCAGGACCAGCATACCCAGCACTTGAGGAAGGTTCAGGGAAGACGCCCCTCCGCGGGCCAGCAGAGCATCCAGCCCCTTCCCGAGGGGCCTCTGGTCCAGGGTCAGCTCGCCGTTGCCTCCGGGGACTCGGACTGGAGCCCTGATTCTCTCTCTGCACGGGGAGGCTTTCTGAGCCTCAGCTCTCTTGTCTGTGAAATGGGACAGCAACAGGGCCCAGTCTGCTGGGTGGAAGGCTCCAGAGGCTAATGATGCTTCAGGGCTTGCACGGTGCAAGCCAGTGCCTGGGCCCCTAGTGTGTTTGCCCCTCGCCCGTCATGGCCGAGGCTGGGGTGTGGGTGCAGGTCCTGATTTGCTTCAAAATGAAGAGTTCTAACCCCTGAGTATTGGATGGGAGCCGCGTGGACGCTGCCGCTTGGGTGCCTGTCTCTCAGGTTCCGAAGCTGGTCTAGGTCTTGGCTGGATGCGCAGTGACCGAGGCCCAGATGAGCTGCTCAGCCTCTGGGGGCCTCGGTTTGCTGGCCTGTGTAATGGGGGTGGGAGCAGAGGCAGGCTCGGCCCCACGGCGGGTCGGGATGCGTCGGTGGCTGCAGCATGGGCAGTGAGGCGCCCAGAACCACCCCCTCCCCCTGCTTCTCATCACCACCTGTGAGGTCATCTCACAGTGGCCCAGGGCCACACCCTGCCACACCGAGCACGTGCCCATGAGGAGCCCTTACAGCTTCAGGGTCCGCCAGAGGCCGCTGGGCTGGGCTACTATGGCCGGCGTGTACCCTCTCACAAGGACACGGTCACGCTCAGGGGGTCCCTGCCAGTGTCCGTGTCCCCCACAGCGCTGCGGGGACAGTCCCTGCGAGCCGGGCCCATGCTCTCGCCTCCTGCCCTGGTTGCTGCTATCACCTCTGCGGAAGCCGTATCTGTGCCCGGGGGAGGGACGCGGCCCCAGGACGACTGACCTGCTGCTACTTTCTGCAGCCGGAGTGGCAGCCAGCGTCCCTGCGTCCGCCTGTCCCCTGGGAGTCATCGAGCGCCCGGGAGGGCAGGCCTGAGTCTGTGGTGCAGGCCGGAGGGCACCGGGTGGGGGTGGAGGGGTGGGGGGGTGGGGACAGCTGGGACCTTATGCAATCAACAGGCTCTTAGGGACCGACCCCAAGCAGAAAGCTTTAGGGTAGTTTAAATTTGAAAATTAACATGAAATCAAAAGAGACAGAGTAATTTTTCATTCTGCTTGAAAGGTTATTTGCTTTCTCAGCTGATGCTTAGCGTACTGATACACGATGTCAAAAGGTAAATGATTTTAAACCAGATTCAATTTAAATTTCATTACATATTTGTAGGAGATGGAGGCTCTAAGAATCCCTCGCCTTCTCTTGCAGGACCTTTCACTTTTAATAACTCTGGCGCCTAACGCCCTAATCAGTTTATTAAGCAACCGCGGGCAGGGCTGTGCTCCTCGGGCTCCCCAGAAACCCGCTCGGAAGGCCGCAGGCAGGCCCGCGTCCCCGAGCGTGGCCCTATGGTCCCCGGAGAGGCAGGCCCAAGGCCGGGTTCCAGGGCAGCGTGACCCCAGGCCTCCGTCTCCCCATCCGCGGCGCGGGTGGCCTGAGCCCGAGCACCTGAGCCCCTTACGGCCCTTTCGGGAAAGGCCAGGTGACGAGGCCAGGCTCCCAGTGTCCTGTCTGGTAGCAGCGGCACATCCTTAGAGCGGTCGGCCACTCTGCCGGCCTGTGGGTGAGCCGGGGTCGGGGGCTCCACTGCGCCGGGCTGAGTAGCGTCCCCTCACAGCCCGTGCCCACCGGGCCGCAGAATGCGGCTGTGTTTGGGAGGAGGGTCTCTGCGGAGGCGGCTGGTTAAGGGGTGTCTGCTGGAGTAGGGTGCACCTGGGCTCCGTGACGAGGGTCCTCGTAAGAAGAGGAGGGGACACGGAGACGCAGACGTGCGGGGGCAGGGCCGGTGAGCGGGGCCGCGCGGAGACGCTGGGGCCGGGCGAGGGGCCTGGGGCGGCTGGTCCCGTGGCCTCGGAGGCCCCAGCGCTGCCCAGACCCGGACCCGGGACGTGCGGCCTCCAGCATCAGAGGGTAGGACTGTGCCCTGCAAGTGGCCAAGTCTGTGGCCCTTTGTGACGGTGGCCTGGGAAGCGGACACGGTGACGTGGGGGTATATAAGGGAGCCGCAGGCCAGCGTCCCCGTGGCCTGCAGACTGCGTCGGGCCCCCGGCGGCCCTGTTGACCTTCTTCATTTTCCTGACTCGCCGACTCCATCCCTTCCTGCCCGCGGCTCCGGCGGTCACCTCTCTGCCCCGAACCCCGCACGTGTCTGAGCTCCGTGCGGGGAGGGGCCGCCTCGGTGGCGCTGGCGGCCTGGTCCCCGCAGTGGCCGGCTGCGCCTGTTTGCTGGGGAAGACGACACAGCCCGAGGCACCGTGGGGAGGCGGCTACGTGTACAGGGAGACCCAGAGGAGTCCCGCCCAGCCCTGGGGCTGCGGGCTTACCCGGGGCACAGTCCTGGGACTGGACGATGACCCAGCGACTTGCAGGGTGGGGAGGCATGGAGAGCCCGGGGTGGGGGGGGAGGTCTCAGCCGCGGGGCAGAATCCCCTGAGGCTCCCCGGAGGTGCCGGTGTGTCCTTCTGTCTGCTCGCTGGGGACACTGCTGCTTCCCATCAGGGGGCCACTCTGGCCATGCAGACCTCCCCCCGCTGTGCCCCTGCCCTGCACCCCGCCGGCCATGCCGACCTCTCCTGGGCCGTGGTGCCACCTTCCTTTTTTGGGGGTGAGGAGGGGGCCCCTTCCAGTCGTCCTGGCTTCTCCCAGGAAAGTGTACCGGCCACGGGTGTGGGGGCCCAGCCACAGAGGGTCCCCAGAGCTCTCTGGAGGGCCGGAGGCAGTTGGCCAGGACACAGCTCCAAGGAGCGTGTGCAGGCTCTGGGTCTGGAAGTTTCTGTCAGTACAGGCCTGCTGTTGTTCACAGACCCTGGGCTCCAGAGAGTCCCCCAGGCCAGAGAGGGTCCCAAGGTGGAGGCGGAGGAGTGTGGACGGGGCCAGGGTCCCGCAGGTCGCGACCCTGTGCCCACTGCTGGGAGAGCCCAGCGGGTGGGCCGTGAGGTGCCTGCATTCAAAACCAGGTCAATCTGTAGGGGGTTGTGCGCATGGGTGGAATTTTCTTTGGAAATTATTTGCCTGGTGCAGGCTTCCTGCCACAGCTGTACCAACGCCGGTCCCCGGCGTGGAAGGAAGGGCTGTAAATGGGTTTCCCCCGGACCGTCTTACCAATTACCCCTCATCGGGGCCCTCTGGCTTTATTTACCAGCAGGCGGTTGCTCTTAAATGCACGTCTGGGCATTTTAAAAACATAATGTTAGTGTCTCCGGGGGACTCTTCTCCCTGGTTTGGGTTTAGTTTACTCTGCAGCGTCGAACAGTTAAGGGATGGAAGGTTCCAGATCACGGCCCAGAGACCCTTGGGGTTCAGCGTGTCGAGTCCTCAGGCACTGAGCCTGCCTCCGCCTGGCTTCGGGCACCGCGCTCTGTCACCCTTTGTCTCCCGCGTCCGTCCTGCTCTGTGGTCCTAATGGTATTGTTTGTTCCCAGCGCCGCACAAAAAAAGCACAAGATAATCACCCAGGCATTAGTCATCATTAAGCCGGGGATAAAGACAAAGAAATTCTGAAGCTCAGTTTCCAGGATGGGCGTTGTGTCTGTGGTGAATGGTGTTCATTACAAATGTGGGGTTTCAGCGATCCGTCAGGGGCGCGGAGGAGCGCAGGGATGAGCGGCTGCAGGAGGCGCCCGGCCGCGGAGCGAAGGGGAGGCCGGGGTGGGGAGAAGTGCCGCCCGCCATCGCTGGTCTGTATTGAGCCTGTCATTCCGGCGACAGGGGGCCCAGGCCTGATGGGCCATCAGCACCCATCTTGTGTCCGTAAACTCGGACTTGGCGTCGGAAGCCCATCGTCCCTGGATCGCAGGGAGCAGAGCCCACTGTCCTCGGCTCGTGCCCGGAGCAGAGCGGGCTGCGGGCTCCTCTGTGCAGGGGCCGGTCTGGAGGGGACTGGGTGGCAGAAACAGAGCCCAGCTTCAGGCCAGCGCCCGACGGTGCCAGGAGGGAGGGCCCCGTCCCCCAGGATGTGTCTGTCCGCGGGGATCTGAGCAGTGATGGGCATGGCGGTTGGGGCTGGGAGGGGATGTAAACAGAAGGAGGTTAGCTTTTCCCCAGGGAGGAAGCCTGGGGGTGGAGCCCAGAGCTGTCTCCTGGAGATCAGGTTGTGCCCACGGGGCCCCCACCCTGGGTTCCGTGTCCATTCACTGCAGGCGGCCTGGTGGGGTTCACAGGCCGTCTGCCAGGCACCCCGAGGAAGGACTTAGCGGCAGTGAGACCAGAGCAGGCAGGGAGGCCCCGGTGCAGCAGGACACACCTCCCAGCGGCTCCCAGACACCGTGGGTCTGCTGGGACCTGCCTCGCGTCCAGCCTGTCCTGGGAGAGGACCAGGGGTGGACACTGCATCCCAGAGGGGACACTCCGTCCACAGAGGGAATGCTTCGTCCCAGAGGGGACTCTTCATCCACAGAAGGGACACTCCATCCCAGAGGGGACACTCCATCCCAGAGGGGACACTCCGTCCACAGGGGGACACTGCATCCCTGAGGGGACTCTCCATCCACAGAAGAGACACTCCATCCCAGAGGGGACTCTCCATCCCAGAGGGGACTCTCCATCCACAGAAGGGACACTCCATCCAAGAGGGGACACTCCGTCCACAGGGGGACACTCCGTCCCAGAGGGGACACTCCATCCCAGAGGGGACTCTCCATCCACAGAAGGGACTCTCTGTCCCAGAGGGGACACTGTGTCCCAGAGGGGACACTCCATCCACAGGGGGCACTGCGTCCCAGAGGGGACACTCCATCTCAGGAGACACTGTGTCCCAGAGCGGAGGCCTCCGGTGCACAGGCGTCGGTCTCGTTCTCTGACAGTCGTGTGCAGGAACCCTCAGTGCCCGCGTCCCCCTGGACTGAGTCCCCCTGATCTGACACGGGCCCCAGGGGCCAGTTGTCCTTGGTCAGCAGTGGCTTCAGGATGTGGCCATGGCTCGTGTCTCAGCAGCTCCATTGCTGGCACCCCCGGGAAAGTGAACCGTCTGTGGGGCACAGCGCCCCGTGCCCGCTGGCCTTGCTGTGGGCTGGATGGCAGCGGTGGGGGCAGGGCTCTCCTCCGTCCACGGCCTCCCTGCAGCAGCTGCTCACAGCATGAGGCTGGGCACGGGACCCTCAGGTGACCAGCCTGCCTGGGACCCCAGTGGGGATGCCCCCTGACTGGACAGCCCTGAGCGCCCTCCGCGCCCCTGACGTCTGGCTCTGCCTTCCTCCAAACGCTGCACTCTGGGGGCTGGAAATTAGGCATTGGCTTCGGTCCTTTTGGGCCAGACTGGCCACCTGTGCCACTGCCCGTGCTCCTCGGTGCCCAGCTCTGACCAGGGCTGCAGGCACCCGGGGGCGCGGGAGAGCCTGTGTCCAGCTACACCCCCGCCCTGGGCAGCCTGGGCTTCCGTCAGGATGGGCTGGCGAGAAGCCTGCACCAGCGGGCTGGGCCGGTGTGGAGGCAGGGCCCCCCGGGGCTCCAGACAGCTGGCAGTGGCCTTTGGAGATGGCCGTGTGGGATGACGTGGTGAGGTGCCTGGGGGACCCCAGCTCGTGCCCTCTCCCACCTTAGGGTTCTGACCCTGCTGTGAGTGGGAGTGTGGTGGGGACAGAGCAGGGGACCCAAGACCATAGCAGGCTCTGAACTGTGGCCAGGGCCCTGCATGGACACATTCTGGGGGGGACTTTGTGCCTGTGGGTTTTGGGGAGAGATCTAAGGAGCACGGGGAGGTGGGGAGGTGCTGGGGTGCTCTCTGAGCCGCCCGCTGGGGACAGGCGGGTCTGGGCGTCTTCCGCCGTGCACACCCATGGGCACAGACTGGCTCTAGCGCATTTCCGACCGTACGCTCAGGCAGCGGGGTCTGGAGGTGGCGTTGTGCCGGCTTCGGCCCCACACTGGATGGGCCCCGTGACGGCCCGCCGGCACCGAGGTGGAACTGACCGAGCGTGGGATTCTCTGGACTAAGTCGGTTTGTGTGAAGAACGGACCCAGCTGAGGTCTGGACAGAGAGACCCTGACAGCACGTGCTGGGGGCACAGGCCAGAAGGACACGCACACACCCGGGCTGGACGCCACACGGACTCACGGAGGTCTGGGCGGCCGGCATGCTGACCCCGCAGTGGAGGCTCGGGGCTGCCCCCCGCCTCCCCGGCCCCCGGAGGGACCCTCGGGCTCCAGCCTTAGATAGGTGAGCACCCAGCCCTGCCCGTCCCCATCTCTCTGTCTCTCTGTGTCTCTGTGTCCCTGTCCATCTCTGTCTTTGTGTCTCTCTGTGTCTCTGCGTGTCTGTCTCTGCCTGTCTCTCTCTCTCTGTGTCTCTGCATCTCACTATCTCTGTCATTCTTTCGTCAGCACCGGTGGCATCCAGGGCACCCAGAGTCTCCTCTTCCAGGGGTCGTGGCCCCTGGGGTGCAGGAGGACCCCCTCTCCAGTCCCCGCCCCCCCGGACGAGGCCCTCGCAGGGACCAGCAAAGCCCGCACTTCTCAGACTGTGGCTTCTGACCCGCTGCTGATGTAAAATCAATGCATGGGGTCAGGATCACTTTTAATAATGTAAAAATATTTACCCACGATGAAATTCCCTTTTGTGGGGTGCGGTCCCTTGAGGGAGGCCCTTCACATGCAGAGGTTCTCGTAAACGTCACCCGGGCCCCAGCGACCCCAGGTCTGTTCTCTGCCTTTTCCAGAACATCCTAGGGACGGAACCTGCCGGCCGCAGTGTCTGCGCCTGGCTCCCTTCCCCATCAGAAAGCATCCGCTGCTCATCCATGTGGTCGTGTGTCCCAGAAGCCGCTCCGTGGCGTGTGGGTGAGCGGCGTTCACCCGTTCGTTGCCCTGGAAGGACTTGGGGCTGTGTGTGCGGTTTGGCGCCGCGGTGAACGGGCTGCTGGGTGCCGCTGTGGGCAGGGTGCTTCACGGACCTAAGCGTTCATTTCTCCAGGGTTCCTTCTTTGCTGTGATGGGAAGTAGCCTCGTGCCGCAAGCCGCCCACACTCTGCAGGTGCACTGAGCCCTGGGGGCTCCCCGGACGCCCCAGGTGTGGTCCTGTCCACTGTGGGCCACCACCGTGGGCCACACAGTCCCCCCACGCCAGCTTGGGCTGGACACGTGAACGTCGAGTACTGCGGGTCTGCCTGGGAAAGGGGTGCAGAATGTGTCTGAAGGCATCGTGAGTGGGGCCGTCAGCTCACTGTTCACAGAGAAGCAAGAGGCCCTTTCGGGGACACTGGAAGGTGGCCACGTCCCATGTGGCCTGTGGCTGCGTCTGCAGT
Organism: Proteles cristata cristata; assembly: GCA_017311185.1. NCBI lineage: Eukaryota > Metazoa > Chordata > Mammalia > Carnivora > Hyaenidae > Proteles > Proteles cristata. The sequence goes on along the minus strand of JAESUZ010004779.1, from coordinate 812 downwards.
CGTGTGGCCCCGTCATTTGGGATGCTCACTGCATGGACCGTCTCGAGCACTGGTGACCACCTGTGACCCCAGCTGACCTCCTCGGCCCCGATGACCACGCACGTCGCTGCGTCCTGGTGCCCTCACTGCTTCTCTCCCACGGAATCGCCCACAGTTCACACCCCGGGTCAGGGCTACACACTCTTTCTCTGAAGAGCCTGACTGGCATCCAGGCAAGAAGAGAGCCGCGTGGAGGGGCATGGCTCCCCTCCCCCGGGGAGACTGGCACTGACCCTGACGGCAGGGGTTGGCCTGGGACCCCAGGATTCCCGCAAAGCCCCAGAAACTGGGACGGACTCCCCCTCGCGGCCTCGGAGGGAACCCGCCGCGTGGACTCCGTGCTGCAGAGCGTCTGGAACTGGGAGAGAGTGAACGTTTGCTGGTGAAGCCGCCCCGTCCCTGGGACTTGGTGACGGGACCCCAGTGAGCGAATGTCCTCCGTGTTCAGGATCAGCCGTACGGTGTCCTCTGGTCCGGTGGCAGTCTGTCCGCCCTGCCTGACCCTGGTCCTGAGCCAGCTGCCTTCCCTTCCGCTAAGTGCCGGACGCCTGACCATCTGTCACCTGTCCAATCAGCACCCGGGGGAGGGCACCACCAGCCAGGCTCTGCAGGTGCCCTGATACCACCACCAGTCACTTCTGGAAGGTGACTCCCCCACTCTGTGCCGTCTCCCTGTCAGAGGAGGGGCCAACCCCAGGCCTTTGCCCAGAGCACCCCAGCACCTTGCTTCCTCAGGTGCACCCTGCAGTGCTGGATGGCGGGGGGGGGCAGGG